>JAPZEA010000014.1:18166688-18180139 GCA_029783685.1 Heniochus monoceros | reverse complement strand
AGATAAATCAAGCGCACATCAAAGCAGTTCAAATGTTTAAAACCCTATTCATGTTTTGTATATTTTGCATGCAGCTCTGAAAGCCAGGACCACAGAGGGCAGTGCGGTGAGGTGAACCTGGGAAAGCCTGCAACAGATGTGAGAAACCATCAGATCTGCAATTCCTCACACTTCAACAGCCAACAGGAGAGCGATTTATGACGGCCGGAGAGGGAGAGAAAGAGACGGAGAGAAAGAAGGACAGACAGGGGAGAAGGAGACATAAACAGGGAGAAAGAGGGAGAAAGAGTGAAATAAACAGAGAGAGGAGTAAAGACAGAGGAGCTGAAAGGAGATGTGATAAAGAAAGCAAAATGAAAGAAGAAAGACAGAAAGACAAATAGACAGAGACACAGGGGAAAGAGTGAAAGAGAGAGACAGGGAGAGAACAAGATGGCCGACTGGGGTAGAGTGAAGGAGTGTTTGGAGCTGAAGAGCAAGACAACAAACTCACAGATAAAAGCATTTAAATATGAAAATAACACATCTGCATACTGTACAATGTGCATCACACGTGTGTATGACCCTGTTTTCTGGTTCTCCTGCTGGAGCAGCACTGTCAGACTCTGAAACACACATCAGCTCCAAGGTCAGGCCCTTCACAGAGACTGATCAGACAAGTGGGACAGCGGCACAGTGCTGCAGCCAAACGCAGGGGCGTTATGCAAGCCGGAATTCTGGAAGACCACAAATACAGCCGGGGACACGGGGGTCATTCTCCAGAAAAACAGAAGAAAACAGAAACAGTGGAAGGATCCCTCCTCTGAGATAGATATGCAATATACATTATGTGTACAGAGTAGACACAAATAAAAAAAATATATATATATATACTTATCCTTAGCTTGCACTGCAGGGGCGTCGTGAAAGCCGAAATATGGAGGGGCACAATTAGAGGTGGGGCATGGGGGTCCTTCCCTAGAAATAAATAGGATGCAATTTCCTGCAGTTTCACATATATATTCAAAGACTTTGATGGGATTATTTTAAAACTTCACTAAATCAGTTTCTGTTGCTCAGTAATCTCCCACTTTTTATTAGGATAAATACTGGATATTTATTCAGGTTTTTCATGGCAATTATTTATGCTGTTATCGAATATGACTTATTCACCCACTTCTACACTGCTGTGATTCACCCAAAATTGTAAAGGGCATAAATTCACATAAAAAGATGACAGTATAGCCATAGTGCAAATTAATTCAGAGAACACAGATAATAAAGCCACTGGAGAAAGGAACCTGCCAACGTGCTAACAGCTGCATTTTCAAACACAATGCAGAGGAAGCAGCATGAGTCCAGATGAGACAGTGCTGTTACCACATAGCTGCTCCACAGCCAATAAAAGCTCATACTGAGCAGTTGAAACCTATTTTATAAGCAAAAAAGGGCATGTGATGCATTTGACTCATAATACACAATAACCCTAAAATAAAAATAATAGTAATACAATTAAATATCAAATAAAATCAAAATTAAAAAAAGAACCTATGTAAAAAAACCTGGTGGGAACTCTGGAGTTCTGAGCATTCACAGAGAACTCAGATGTAACTTGACCAGTATTGAGGTGCTATTTGGGATGATTTTGTTGCTGTTGTATTTGAGTAAATGCGATAATTCAGATCAAGAAAGAAATTTTAATTCCAAAAGATTTGGGCAATTAATGGCAGGGAAATAACTGTGGTATATTGGTCACTGTGGATGACCAACATACCACAGTTATTTCCACCCACTTTACAAGATTACAAAACAAGGGTGATGTCATTGCTTGCTCCAAATGTCCAAATTCTGAGTTTTTTAATCTCCCTAATTTGTATGATGAAAGTAGTTGAAAATGACTTGAACTGAATTCCCACAGGATGATGGGAACCATGGCTAAAGAATTTAAAAGCTCAGCCGTCAACCTCATCCAGCCAAACCTCTGCTTCTGCAGTTCCAAACCTGATGCTCATCCCATTAGCCACAAATGCTGGCAATGCTAACATCAGCACTGTCATGGTAAAATGACCTAATTCCTATATTGTCCTTATAATGAGCATAGGCTACTGCAAAGCTGAAAATGAGCCAACGTTTGCTTCATAAACAATATTTGGGGAGCAAATCTAATTCTGTTTGACCCGAAAAAAGCCCACTAAACCCTGCCGGTAAGGGGTCCGTCAGGTCACACTGGCCGACTTCGATTCCAGCGCTTAACTTCGCCACGCTGGAGTTCCAATCTTGCAACTCAAAACAAACCGCTCATAGCATTTTCGGCATACCCGAAGCCTCATTCTCCATTCTCTCGCGCCGCCCGATCGACCGCAGTGGCGTGTTTGTTTTGCTTGCACGCTAGGCAAAGGCTAAGATAAATACACAGCGTTGGGGAAGCTACATGTGATGGGTTATTAATGCGGCATTTTATGATGGACAAGTATGTCTTGTTGCAGGGTGGGGGTGACAGGGGTTGGGGCGGGTTGTGTAATAAGCACATTTTCATCTAACCATAATGGTTTCAGGCTGACCGAGAGGAGAGGGGAGAGGAGGCGAGGCATTGTGGGTGAATTCAAACCTCCGTCTCAGGTCCAGGTCTTTGCGCTAAAGTTAAAAACGACCATTATATGCGTGGCCACTGCATTGGATGCATCGGACTACTTTGGCCAATATGGTGAAGGCGCTGATGGTGCCTCCCTCTGTATAAGCAGCGCTCTCTTTATTATTTTCTTTCCTGGCTTTATCAAACACACAAGGGTATAAAAGAGTGAGGAAGTCCAATCCCCAACTCAAACTGTGTGAGATTACAGCTCCCCATCGGCTCACCAATAGCTAATATCACAATGTCCACATGACTTCACAGGCTAGGAACTCGCTGTTTCTGCAGCTCATGCCGTCTTCACAGAGCCTATGTAAGCAATGAAAGGATAAGCAGGGTGACTCTGCGTCTAAAGTGTTTATAGGCTATAGTGTTTATAGATCATTTGCATTTGGTGTATGTACACATGCATACGCAGCGGCCAGTTACAGTAGATCGAGTGCTGTCAAGTGTGTTTTGGAAGAAAAAAGAAAACACACAAAAGGTATAAGCATGTTGTAAATGGAGGTTAAAGGCTTCATTGTTACACCTGCTTGCTGCCGTGACATCCACATGCAACAAAGGTCTCATTTTACCAGCCCTTCTTTTGCCTCATTATTTCATTATTTCAGCAGATTGTACCTTCTTTCTGTTTTCTGTTTAGCACTTTATGAATATTGCACTTCACACAGCTGCCAAAGTTCATTATTGTTATATGCGGACATGCAGCGCTTGCATCTGGCTGATGTCTTGTAACAATACAGGCTGCTGTAAGAGCTTCAACCCTGCTGTGCATGATCAGATGAATAGCTGTCTAACCGTGGCTACTGTCCTTGACAACTATCTGTAGGAGTCTGATGCCTTGAACTGACTTGGCTGTGTGTGTGTGTGTGTGTGTCTATTTGTGATTGACATTGCCTTGGAAAGGTCTGAAAAGCTGGCATTGAACATTGGGGCTGATATTAGCTAGAATTCATTTTGTAGCTAAATGGGTTTCCACTAGCCATTGTTGCTAGCAGATATGTGACACAACGCAGGAGCCCAGACAACACAATTCATTGTCAACTTTAACCTGCATTCGTATTATCACCTTAGAGTTTTTATGGCAAACAAGTTAGCAAGTGGAAAAAGAGCAATAGCAATAGTCGTGTTTCTGCACACATGAGATTAAGGTATCTCAGCAAACCTCTAAGGACAATGTCTGGCTCTTTATCTATAAATGCTCAACCAAGTTAACCAGCTTGTTGCTAACTTTGGATGTCTGTTGTTTGGTGCTGGGCTGCTAGCATAAGCAACAGTTGTTGATCAGAGCCTTTTCGCTGAAAACCGCTGCAAGGTTGATGAGAGCGGTGAGAGACAACCAAAACAGCTCAGTCATGGGCTGCGAAGCCACAACAATGAGCTGAAAGATGCTAAAATGCTGCCTGGAGCTGGGAACTACAGAGTCAGGTCATAACTCTATGTGGTTTCATCATTACAAAGGACCTCTTTCATAGGCCCTTTGCTCATGTAAAATATTCATTTGTATAGCTTTAATATCACATGCTGCCCAGTATTAATAGATTACCCTGAAAATGCAGCTGCTTTTATCTTGCATCAGTGGACTTAATGGGAACCATACAGGGGAGAATACTCACACGACGACACACATGCCTACATATACAGTATCAACGTCATGAAAACACACAAGACAGAGAGTGACAGAAAGGAAGAAGGAAAGGGAGAAAGTGAGAGCGGTATCTCGTTCTGTGCTGTTATTGGTTTCCTCTACTGGAAATGAATCTCAGTGAAATGTGAGGTCCCCCCCCCACCCTCACTCTCCACCTCTGACGTCAAACTCAACAGCAGCAAAACATGCAGCTGGATGTGGCAGCCTTACAAAACTCAATAACACATGTCAAGAATCCCTTACCCATAACCAGTTGTGTAACACCGGTGGATCACATTATGTTTCTATTTTTGCACTGCATTGGCCGCGGTCGGTCTATTACACAACAAAACCCACCCTTATTTTCATTTAGTTCAGTTTTATGTCTATATATACCCGCAACCATATCCTGAACAAAAATGTTTCTTACTCCTGTTTGTAATTCTGGACTACAGTTGATTAAATTACTTAGGCTGAGAAATGTTTTAGTTTACAAGTTACAGTACATCAAATGTTTTTAAGACGAAACCATCTTTTAAAGAGCAAAACGTCGTAACTCATCACTGCTGAGTTGAAATTACACAACGGAAATTAGTTAGCCTTTCGTAGGCATGTGATGCAGAAAACTCCAAGAGTTTACAATTGTTATCTTAAATCCATTATGCCATTCTTAATGCAGTGATGCAGAGAAAATACAGTACTCATATCCACTCTAAGGACAAGTGTCCACAAATTCCCTGTTTTACACTTTGCAGCTTTATGGGAAACCTCATCAATAAAATGACATCTATAAAATTCTCTTCATTAATCCGTTCTAATTAATTCACAGGAAATTACAGGTGCCTTCGAATTGCTTGCCAACATTGCAAAAACCTAAGTGGCCATTCAAGTTTGCACTTGTAATTGCGCCTTTGAGCAGATTTGGTAAAGCAGAGGCTAGCAACTACAACCCAATGGGACAAACCCAAACTTCTTACAAGAATTTCTCCATTTTGTCCAGCATCAATCGTAATGTCTCCGACACAAATGTCAGTCTGTGTGGAGGTACAAATCGATTTGCAGTTGAAAGATGATTTCATTCTGACCTGATCATTAAGCCACATGGGGACTGTATCTGATGTGCTGACTTACAACTAATTTTAATCGACCACCTCTTGCTGGCTTCATTTCCCATTAAAAACGTTGCATAGGCACATCACATGTGCTCTGTCATTATAACCCACTACATGAAAAGCACTGTATTTGTTAGAAAGGGCAGCATCAACTGCTACTGTAATCAATGATAAAAAAAAAAAAGAAATCAACACAATTCTCCGGTTATGAGGAGTGTGACAGGCATTTTGGACAATTTTACGCGACTAAGACTAAAACTACATTTTAAATTCTTAGAAATTAACAGTTGACAGGTCCGTTTAACACTCAGCTGTGATTGTTCATGCTTGCTGTAACTTACTCTTGACAAAACACCTTAGTCCAAATTTTCTCTGAACCCAACAATTTGCAGGTTTCAACCATTGACTGCATAAAACATGAACGGAGTCTCCATGACATCACCCGTAGGTTCTGAGGAGCCAGTGTGAAGCTCAGCGACAGTGGTTCCAGCCATCGCCATCTTGGCAGAGCCTGACTCCACCAAAGCTTTAGCTAATCCAAAAGTGGGCAAAGAGGTGGAATAAGGGTGGAGCTGGGGTCGGCCAAATGAAGCCTGGCTGCTGAAACCTAGCAGCTAGATGTCACTCATAGTGGACATGCCCATACTTATGCATAACTTTAAGACTTAATGTAATTTAAATGAGTGAGTTATACAGAAATTCACCCCTGTATCATTGTCACAAACAGGGAAATTAGCAAGAGAGCCCAGAACCGTTTTTTGGACCAGGCTGTAAACATGTTTATTTTGGCTGTAAAGATGGGCATTTTGATATTGGGGTCTATGAGGATTGACTCACTTTTGAAGCCAACCTCAAGTGGCCATTCGAGGAAGCTCCGTGTTTAGCACTTCTCATTGGCTTCATTTTTCAGCCCCGGAGGTTGCCCCTTGCTTTCAACATGTCCATGTTGATGTGTTTGTATAGTGTCTTCTTCTTCAACCGTTAAAGCAATTTTTTATATCAAATTCCAACAAGGTAAGAACCTTTCAGTTGAGGGATCTCTTTGACCACTGGGATGCGATGCCAGAAAGATGTAAAAAGCTTGTCATATGCTTATGTTCTAATACACTGCATGAAAGCAGCAAGAGCATTTTTACATTGTCTTATATAATTTTTGTGCCTCTTCAAACCTGCTGTATGCTATAGACAGGAAGTGAGCACTTCAAAGTCAAGAAACGAGAGGAGGAGCATTTCCGGAGCTTTCCAGGATGCTCGCTGGGTGAGAGCTTTTTCCTTTTCATCCCAAGAATAGAGGAGATAGCAACTATGTGCCAGGGGAAGCTTTGAGGATATTGCCAAGGCATACGGAGATCAGAGAGGGATGAGTCCTGGTTCAGAAGAAGGGGAAAGGAACCTCCATGGTGGGATATGACCTGAACCTCCTCACTGACTCATGTTACCTCTTGCGAAACGAAAATGCCACTGCAGCAGATGGTTTCCTTCAAAGCATATAAAGATGAGGACAGTTTAGTTTTCATTTCATCCAACAGTATAATCAACTGGAAACTTGATCCGTCTGTGCTATGTAATTGTCCTCCAATGTCCCTGCATCATTGGATGTTAAGAGATCCTTCAGATATCTGTTGCACATTTTGTAGAGAGGTCGTGTTTCTTGTTTCAACTCAAGTTGACCCTGTGTTGTAAGTGGCATACAGAGGTAACAACATCAAAGATATACGTGTTTCCACATTTGCCTTTTTTGTAATCCAAATGTAATATTTTGATCATTCTAAATTATGAGATACCTGCAACAGCTCATATCTGCTAAACCAAATGTTCCAAACTATTAACTTTCAAAAATGTTCTTACAGCTGAGAGAACTTTCTCCACTACAGTAAAACAATTCATTCATGAGGATACGTTAAAATCTGAGGCCAGCTCTTGAGATCATACTCACATTAAAATAACTAAACCCTATCAAGCTGGTTTTTCATTATGATGTAAAATGCACCAGTAGAACACTGCTTCAGACACACAGCTGGAAACCACAGGAAACCTACAAATGGGCTGAACAGCAGTACAATCAAACAGAGTTTGAGAGGAAGCAAGAAGCTGTTGTTGTTTCCTTTGTGCGTATCCCCAGGTAAGCCAGGGTCTCTGTTTTTGCTCTGAAATTATTAAGAAAACATGGATGTGGAACTGAGCAGCAGTTCAAGCCATCTCATAAAAGGCTGAATCAAAATATCTGAATATTTCCATTCAAGAAATAGTTTGACTGGTTTTAATGAAGCTAAGATAGTTGAGTATAACTGTGATGCCATTAGAGTCATAATGTCACACAGAAGAACACATGGTAAACTGTGCTGGTGTGTTTTTTGCTCTGTCAAATAGATGTTTGACACCCGACAACATTTTGTTGAAATGAAGCAAGGAAGTAAGAGATACAGAGAATTTGCTGTGATATTAAATTGAAGTGTGTGTCCACTGTTCTATAGCCTGCAGCCATTTTCCCTTCTGCTGACTTTCCTGCCTTTCTTTCCCATCCAATGGTCAGATATTACTGCCTATGCAACTGTTGGCCACATAAAAACAAATATTATGGCTCAATAGTCCGTGCTACCCATTTGTACATGCCGTTCTTGTCTTTATCTCCTTCCACAGCCACTTCGATCATCTTTTTTAGTGAACATTGAAAATGTGTATACAGATGAGCAGTTGCGAGACACTGTGCAGAGGAGCCAGCAAGATGGGACAAGGATAGTCCCGTTCATTACCCACACATGCATGCACCTATCAGCGAGAACATCATCAACCACTCCTCGGTGCGGTATTCAGGGTTGGACTCCCCGGCCGTGCTGCAGGGTGGTACTGTATGTCATCTGTGGTGGATGCCAATCAGCTAAAAGCCTATACAGAGAAGCTGGGCTCTACCCGAGAGGTTCTGGAGTCGGTTCCCAACGCCATAAGACCTGGGGACCTGATCATCTCCATGATACTGCTGGTTGTGGATACAAAAGATCAGGTGAGCACCAGAGATATTCTGCACAGGGTGTTCACGAAGAGTCTCCTACATCTTAGACCTGATGGATGACAGATTTTGACTGAGAACTACTACTTTTTCATCAGGACCTATCCAGAATATAGCCTTTGCCACAAAAACTAAGTTATCTGTCTATGGGTACTGCTAAAATACACACATTCTTTAGGATTCTTTAGAGCCCCACCATTTTTATTCACCAAAGCCTGTTTACAGGTTTTTTACAGGAGTACTACTGCATACAGTATGTGAAGAAAGGCTGATGAATATCCTCAATTGATCACGAGTCAGCATCACCTGAAGATGAAGACTTCCAGAGACGTGATCTGACCAGACTCCTGCAGCCCGCTCCTCATCTCCACTTCAGGTAAAGAGTCTAAGGCTACATCAGCCACTAAAAACATAACACACCCAAATCTCTGAACTGCCAGCAGTTGAATTGCATTTTGGGTAATGTAGGTGTCTGGTTTTTGATAAGGAAGAAGATCAAATAAAAGAGATTGTATCTCTGGTTTTTATGCTGTTTCTTTTAACTGTCCATCATGAATCAGTGGAGTCCACCTCTAACATTTCCACTGTTACTCTGCAATGAATACTACCAGCTAATAATAGCTAACAAAATAATGATAATGCTGACTACAAGGTTGTACAGTTAGTGTCTTATCCAGCACATAATACTTGCAGTAGCATAGTTCTGTGTTTGTACATGCTTCTGATTACACTGTCTGCTAGAGAGTAAAGTTGGAATGAATTCCAGAAGCTGATTTTCCTCGCATTTGACAACAAAAGCACACGCTTAGTTATACTTTCTTTAAATGCTAAAAATGTATACATGGAAGTCCAAACAACTAATTCTTATTGATGTCGATGTATATGAGATATGTAAGATATGCAATTTTTACAATGAACACAGTTCACAGCTGAGTTTGCATGCGATGTTGCATTCTCATACCGTACACCCTGTAATACACTGACAAGTTAATTTGGCAGCTTGTCCTGTTTGCTCAGTCTCATCTCAATTTACAATACCGTCTCTCTCTCTCTCTCTCTCTCTCTCTCTCTCTCTCTCTCACACACACACACACACGCACACACACTGGCAACAAACTTGCAGGTCAAAGCTGTATGATATTGGTGTAGAGAGGAGAGTGTCTGTATATGTGTAGGTATATCTACATATATGCACACACTGTGTGCACATATGTGTGTACTGTGGTAGATTGTATAAGGCTGTGATTTGTTCAGACAAGTTCAGATCATCCCCTCCACTCACCTTGTGTTTATATAGGCTCGCCTTGTGCTACAGCAGGACAGCAGGCTGTGCACACACTCAGTAAAGTTATTCAGCAGCGTGCACACCGGCAGTAGTCATATCTAACAGACATGACAAGCGAAACTTGGTTTGGGCATTTATGTTTGGAAACAAGCTTCTCTTTCATGTAAATTGAAGATGACTCCTTTGTGTATTAGTTTGACAGTTTCTGCAGACAACAAGGGTCAACGTGTCTCAGAGACATGACCAGTTGAGGACACATTAACAAATAGTTGAACAAGAGATGAGCATCAGCCCCCGATTCATTTTGTTACGCTCAGCTCTCCAAGCATGAGGAACTGCTGGTGATCATGTAGCGCCTACCTAGAAACCCTGTCTTTCTGGGTTGTTCCCTGCAGGTGGTTCAGGTTACATTCTGACTCTGCAGGTCTACAGGAACGAGACAGAGACACGTGGCCCTCAGGCCTGTTTGGTTGTGTCTTGTTTGCTCTTGTCGTGCAGGTTCGTGCTCCCACTCAATTCAAAAACTGCCACCAACACACACACACACACACACACACCATATTTCCCAGATATCCATTCACTTACCCAACTGACTATACTGCCATCCACATCTCTGCAATTGAATTTATGTTGTTGGAAATTAATCAGGTAACTGAAGTGCATTTTTGGTGTCTCTCCCTTTATTTTCTGTGGGCTTTCGAGTCAGTCTTTACAAGGCATCTTTTGGTTATTTGAATGGCTTTGTCCTCAGCTGGCTAAATTGGCCATAATAGATGAGGAAAGTTTTTGAGCTTGAATAAACCGACTTGAAGTCAGCATAGGCCCTTGGTCTGATAACTCCAAATATTAAATTGCCAAACTTTTAAAACCAATTTCTTGTGCCTTTCCCCGTCAGTCAGACTTGTGGTGTTGGATTCAGCACTCAAGTGGCAGGAGAGAGTTAATCCACAACTGAGGGTATGAACCAGTGGAGGACCATCACACTCTGAGCAGTCCAACTCTGACTTATCGCACTCCAACGTCTAACAATGCAGGAAACTCAAACCGGATCCAACTGCCTCTGTTACATTAGCCACTTATGTGATGGACTCTAATCCCACTGTGTGTGTGTGTGTGTGTGTGTGTGTGTGTGTGTGTGTGTGTGTGTGTGTGTGTGTGATGGAGGGGATTTCAGAGTGGGTTTTAGAGACCTAAATCTTTGGTCTTACCCCTACTAAATATGCTCTCTGTGTGTTTGAGTTGGCTTCAGAACAGAAGAGCACAGTGTAGATCAACACAAGAGTTGCTGAAACAACCCAAATTCCTGAGAAGGAGGGACGAGTGGAGGTGGGCAGTGGAGGCTTTGTGCTATTGACTAGTATTAACAAACTTTTATTAAGCTAACAAAGTGTTTTTAGTTTACTGCTGCTAATGATCAGCGTCTCCCTTTTCAGAGCCATAAAATATAGAAAATGACATTTTTATTGACAATCAGCAGTAATACAACCATATAACTCACACTATGCACATGAAACCCAAATCATGTATCCCCTGTAGATCATTAGCTCTGGTGCTCCATGCTAACACTTTACAAATTTAAAATTAGCAAACCAAACTGCCAATACAACTGGAAATAAAAGCATGAACCAGATTTTCAGTGTGTCATCAGCACTGCCCAGGGGCAGAATACAAATTAAACAATAACGGGCCTAAAATTGACCCCTGGGGAACACCACATGAGAGTGGAGTTAAATTCCCAAGACAAACACTAAAGTTATATCCTTTGAGGTATGATAAAAACCAGTACAGTGCTGAACCAGATAGGCCAACGCACTTCTCAGATCAGATTCTTTAAAATATCATGATTTATAATGTCAAATGCCGCACTTAGATCCAGTGGTACAAAGATAGAAACTCTACTGTTGTCACTTCCAATGACAGCAGTTAAGGCTGAACCAAAGCAGTAAAGCTGCAGCCAAGAAAACCAAAACAGCAAGCCAAGATGTTAACACTGCATAGCCGAGGCATGATAAATCTTACATGTTTGTCAGTACCAGTGACTCCTAGCTGCTAGCAATATAGTCTAGCTTTAGCATGCATGCAGTAACAGGCAAAACCCTTTCTAACCACCCTCATGTTACTCAACATCTGGCATTTTGTCATCAGTCCTTCCAAAGTTAGGGTCTTCTGGATGAATTACTTATATATTGAATTGATTAAAGGCAGTGTGTCCTGTCGGCAACTGACCCACAAACAACACAAAGGCCAATGCTTTTCCTCAGTAAAATCCTAACATTGCAGCGGAGATGTAGTTGTGCTAAAATTCTACATGTATAAAATGAAATATTTAGCATCCCAAAATGTTTTTGTTGTCTGATTGGGCTTTGGCCTTTTACATTATACAATTAAAAACATACACAAGTTAGGTATTTTAGTAGCTGAATCCTGCATTTAAGTCTTTGCACGCTATTAATCGTTATGTAAAATATGGCTACTTTTAAGCAGAATAATAAATAAGTAAAGTCTTTGTCCCACAGAATATTACTAGTGGCAGTATAAAGAAGGCTGCCCTTAATGTTGGGAAATCAAATTTACAGAAAGAATGATTGAACAGTTAACTGAATAAATAAATAAAAAAACTTGAGTTTCTGGTGAAGATTATTTACAGAGGGTGGGGATATGTTCAGGGAGTACATGACCGCAGTATGTTTACAATCAGTTTGTATTGGTGCATCATTTGAAGTGCAAGAGGAATTCACCGCAGGGATAGTACTGACCTATTTTATTCTAATCATAAATGAATGACTCTCCATAAAATACTCAATTACACTAAACAAGCACAAAAATGACATTGTTGTAGTGTTTGTCTGTAATTTTCCTTTCTGTGCTTGTGGTTTGGCGTTGGATATCACTTTGCATGTATTCCACTGAAGCAAATGGCTTGACGTGATGCCTGTGACAGATATTGTTTTAAAAAAAGAAAAAAAAAATCGACATAAACACTTTAATGGTGACCAAATGGCAACACATCAGCAGGCCGTCCCCAGCGTCTTTGATGATGGTTCTCACAGCTTTGTCGGTGTCATTAGTGCACTGAGCCAGCATAAAGGCAACATCAGCAGCAAGGATTTGTGGCGAGGGGAGGAGGCGCCATTAGTGAGGTGACACTGGAGGGGACAAATGTATGGGGGATATGAGATGGAGAGGAGGGATTCGAAAAGTTACTGTTAGTCATCAGTTGACCCCTGGGGGCCCGTATACTGCATTTGAAGTGAGATAAAACGTGACAGAGGCAGAGTTCGGCAACTAAAGGCCAGGTTGTAAACATATGTACGTCATACTAGAACTTGTGTAGTGTGTGTGTGTGTGTGTGTGTGTGTGTGTGTGTAGTGAACTGCAGACTGCAGCTCTCTGTAATGTTTGTTATTGTAGCACATTGTGTTTTTTTCCCCTCCCCTCCTTCCATCACTGTTCTCACTCTCTCTTGATGCTATATAATGAAATCCATCCATCCCAATTAGGAGGTGTGGGGGCTTGGAGAATGTGTGTGTGTGTGTGTGTGTGTGTGTGTGCATGTGGATGTGTGAGCACATGCTTGTGGGAGAGTTATAAATAGTTGAATCATCTGGAGTACATTAGAGGTACAGTGTTTAAGTGAACAGGTCCGCTACCTGCAGCCACAGAAACCTCAGAACAGACACTGCCAAGTCCGAAGCTGGACACACACACACACACACACACACACACACACACACACACACACACACAGACACACTCGTAATCCACCCCCTACGATTCATGGTCAGCCATGCCCATCTTCTCTGCTCTGCATT
>JAPZEA010000014.1:17885903-17896402 GCA_029783685.1 Heniochus monoceros | reverse complement strand
GCTGCTCCTCTAGTTACTCCTAATTCAGTCCATTTGATAGTTTCTAAAATGTAAGCTTTATTTTGCCCCCTTTCAGTCAGATACAATTACATCAGGGTGTTGATGACAGAGTGCTTATATAGTTGGCATAAAAGGCTCCCTTCTTCGAGGGACCACTCAAAGAATCACTGTAGTTACCTGCCCAAAAATAAAGAAAATAGATTTTCAAATTTGAAAATGTAGACAGCTGGATTGTTATATCTCTTCCATCAGACGCTCAAGCTGATTCAAGGATGATTGAGGAGTTAGAGATGTCAGATTGCACTGGCCGTGCTGAGTGTGATTGGACCTCAGCAGTCAGCTGGTAGTCGAGCAGCTGATGAATGAGCCAGTGATGGCGAAGCATGAATGAAGCTGATGCTAATCAAGCCTGACTTCACTGCTCTGCCTGAACTGTCACTAACCTCTGTATGTTTAGAGGGAGTTAAGTACGTCATGTTGTCCAGACACGTGACATACTTTTTACTCTCATGTCTACTTCACAAGTACATAATATAGTATGCTGATTGATCAACATGACTAAAGGTGCTTTCAGACAGCCAGTGGTTGCTGCCTACATTGTTTTCAGAGTAAACACCAAGGAAACAGTGGCAAGGAGAGAGAGAGGCTGGCTGCCAATCTCATGAACACGCACAGGTCTTTGCATTTAGTGTTGATGATGTTTCAGTTTCTTCCGACTTGCCATTGCAGCCCGCTGTGTGACCATAGCAACCACAAGACAACACAGGAAGGGAAACTAGATGTATCTGAATTATACACCTCTTCACCAGCAGAGAACAGGCAGATCACTGAAGAGAAACAATACTGGAGCAACATCAGCAACATCATACTCTGATTATCTATCTAAACCTTGTGGCCAAAATGCACTGGTCTAACTATAAACTTGTCTACATACTACATGTGTTGCTGGAGTTTTGACCTCTACCTTTCTCCCTTGTCCATGCACCTTGGAGCAAGTTGTGCCAGAAACCTCTACTTTGTCTCTACAGCATCTTGAGAGTCTACAGCCGTACAAGAGGTTCGCTGTGTTATAGCAGCAAAGAGGATAGTGCAATAGTAAGTGGAAGGCATGACTTCTCCTTCTCTTCCTCCTCAGCTCACGAGGAAAATCTGATCTCTCGCGGGGTAGCATTGCCACGTTCTGAAGCGCTACCAGCCGATCCCTGCTGTATGCTACGACCATGGCTCTGTTTGTATGTAATGCAAAAACCAGTAGAAAGCAGCAGAAGCTCAAAGAGTTTAGTGTCTGTGCACATACAACTTAAAATAGTGATTGCACATATAAAGGTACCCAATAACAAGCTAAGTTAAGGAAACTGGAGGAAACTAGTCCAGCGAGAGCTTCTGTAACAGGCTGCCTCTCCTGGGTAAGGTGGAGCTCATGTTGAACTGTTTTGTGTTGGACTGCAACGAATGATTATTTTCATTGTGGATTAATCTTCTGACCATTTTCTTCATTTATCTATTGTTTGGTTTGTAAAAATTCTTAAGCACATCGCTTGGATCGCAGAGAGACATAATTCGTGAGTTACCTCAATGTTGCGTCAAATTTAAAAATGGTTCTTTGTCTGCTGTTGGCGTTTATTGTGCCCCGTGTTGTGATTGTATCTTGAAATGGTTTGCATAAATTGATTCATGAGAATCTTAGCTTTCTAACTGCGTATACCATAAGTATAAATGTGAATGTTACGTTTGTGTCAATAGACAGGAAAAAAGCTAGCCAGCAATCCATATTAGTCTAATCATCTCACCATCTCACCGTTACTAGCCTAAGTGTTCCAGATTCACAAACCTGAAACGTCAGTCCGCGGTTCACTGTCTGATGCTGATGATCCTGACCCACTCTCTGTGGCTGGCAGCCGAGGCTAACTCCTCACAAAAAATTTCCTTATGTGATATGATATATGATATACAAGAGTATTATTGTTCTCAGCCAGCTTTATTTTGAAAGTGTAACTAGATGTTGTATATTTATTACTGCTAATCTGACCACAGAGCCATGCACTCTTAAAAATGACACTAAATGGGTACCCAGTGCCTTAAAAAGTGATGCCACTGCATCCTTACCAAGCGTCTGTATGTGACGAGTTGGGAGTCAGAATGTGTTGGACCAGCCCATCAGGGGCTATCATACAGATTTCGTCCTGCAGATGGAAAACAGTTTGATTCACTTGTTATTTCTCTCTGTCCTCAAACCTCACAGCAACACATATGCTGAGCTGCTGGCTCTGTGCATAGATTAGACAGTAGACAGTGATTAATGGCTCTGGTTCAAAGCACAGCTTCAAGATAGACAGACATGCATTAACACTCAAATGCCTGCATCATGTATGATAAACACACACCACACACACCATGTCTTTGAGTTGTAAGAATTCTTCCAAGCCTCCAGGCCACCGTAGGAAAATGAGATCACGGTTGCAAAGGAAATGAGAGATGAGTTCACAAGGTCTGGTTATTGCAAATGTTTGTCTCAGCAATGAAAATAATGAAAATTAAGATGCTAAATAAATTCAACAGCTGACACAGCATGCCTAATATTGCATGCGCTCATACCATTGTATATATTATATGAGAGATTTTATCTGATTAACAGTTATCAAAACACAAAAACCAATTTCTCTGCGATGATTTGTTCCGTTGTTTGTCTCCGACGGGAAATGACCTGTTTCTTGCTAAGCGTGTGAATTTAAATAAGTTGAAATCATAACACCCAGTTTGATAATCCACGAAATGGAAATCCATTAATAAGCATTACATTTTTTGCTTTTTTTCTCATCTTTATCCTAAAATGGAAATAGTAGCAAATTCAATCAGTCATTTATTAACATTAAAGTAAATCTGAAATGTTAATTCTCTTCACTTTATAATCAATTCTAAACTATAATGATACTTCAGCTGGTATAAAGCAGTTTTGGCCATATTTCTGCAAGCGGTCTCTAAGCTTAAAGCCTGTGTGAGGGCTCTTCACACGGCAGTAGGCGACTGACAGTTGAAGGCCAGCCAGTGACGTGCTTTCGACTTCCATGGCTCATCCTAAAGCACTTTGAATTTGATTGATGCAGAGCACATCATAGGCCTGTGCAGCCTACAAACGCACAACACACTTTTTTCCATTTTCTACAACACATAGCATTGATAATTTAGACCAGCATTAGCAATTTAAGCCATGTGCCCCCAACGTTCAGCATCCTGTCGTTAAGTTTCAGATGTTTGTTTTATTTCAACACGTGCTGAGTCCTGCACGCTTACCTCTGTGCTCTCTCCACATTATAGAATGTAGGACGAGGTCTAGCTAGCATTAGCTGCTCCAGTGGTGGGTCTCCAGTGTTTGTGGTGATGGCAAATGACCAGACTCAAATAGCAACGTGAAGACCTCAGACATTTGATATGTTATCCTGTGATTGGAATCACAAAATAGCACAAAGCAGAGTGTTGATTTGGGGTGATATTACTATAGAAAAAAGAAAGGAAAAAAAAGTTCAATGGTTTTATTTGGTAATAGTTTTGGCGAGATAAGTACTCAAGTAAAAAACAAGGACAAGAACCAAGAGTATAAATACGAATTTCTTTAGCAAAAATCCATTTTCATTTCATTTTGACTTTAGATTTGCTGTGCATGATTTATATTCATCCAGAGTTTGTGTGAAGCATTTAACTACACTGAGAGCCTCCTTGAGTGTTCTTCCAAAACTTTGCATTTAAAGAATGCTATCATTAAGCATCACACAGACCATTCACATGGCAGATGTTGGCGTTCTCAGCAGCCCTGTGATTCACTTTGTGTTATGCAACAGCAAATCAAACAGTCATGGTGAGAGTATCCTGTCTGTCTTCAAGGTCTGATGTTTGTCGTCCCCTAGTGAGTCAGATGTCTTGCAATCAAAACATAATGTCATGTCCTTTACGTAAGAGTATTTTTCTTCCTCTTGTCTTCCAATCTACGACTCAAAATTGTCCTTTGTCCACTCAGACTCAATCACCGTGTGGGTGCGCTGCCTGAGCATCGTTTAGGTCATGTGTGACAATCAGGAACAATGGAAGACACTGCCAATGAGAAGGATACACGCTGAAGCTCGTCATGACGCGAGGCAGTTAAAAACGGAAAACTGTAAACATTAACCGGTTTGGGAAATGCAATTCACTGACAATATGTTTTTGCTGTAATGACAACTGTCCAATTAACATGGATGTACAGCTTCTTTGTTTCATTCAGGTTTTGCAAAGGTTAAAGTCTGCTTCACTCAAATCTCCTGACTAATTCCTAAAGATTATCTCTGGATTTGAAAAGTGATGTAATATTAGAACAAATCTAGACTGAGCTTGCGTAAATTGCTCTTTAGTAATGCTGCCATGTCACTCAGAATCTTATGAGATTTTGCTCTTTTAGGTGCATTTCAGCTTCTTCCCTTTGCTCTTTTTTTGAAGGTTTTCATGCTGGGAAGCTGTAACAAAAGCTCCCACAAGCTTCCACAGGAGCCAACATGATGTTCCTCCAAGAAAAGCATGAAAACAACAAGGGAGTGTATGGCCACAGATTATCACTGGCTAAAACTGGTAACTTGTGGTGGCTGTTACTCAACAGTACATGACACAGACATGGCAGATTTGCTTGTGAGCACGTAACGGCTCTGCAAATATTGTGCAGGCAGCTCCTTGTGAACCACCCTACCCCTGATGGTGTCGCACTCCAATTTGTCACGGCACCTTTGCTAAAAGAAGGCGTTCCTGCACAATGAGATGATACAAATCAGAACGAATGTTTTATTCCACACATAAGCTTTTTACTAAGAATATTTTCAGATGTAAGCACCAACATTTTGATTAATAACTGTCATTTAATTACATTAATAACTGTAACAGATTACAATTCCATTTACTGAGTAATTTGATTGTGATATGGAAGAAGTTACTCCCCAACGTCGTCTCTGCATGAGGGATTCACAGGAAATGATGCTGCATGTAATCCAGCAATACTGTTTATAATTTTTTCTAATTGATCGGCCCCACTGTTTATTGTTCATTCTCCTGCAGCTGTGTTAGAGCTTTATTATATTACTGCTAATGAAAACCAAATATTTACTTTTGCTGCTAGTTCACATTGGAAGCGTTCAACTGGTGACAAACTTCTCTGACTGTCGTGCTGCTGTGTGGGAAAGTACTTCCTAAGTGCAGCAGTGAAATCAGATCGCAGTTGCAGTTATTACTGATGGGTTTGTTTGACTTCACCGTGAACCCACACAGCACTTTCTCTTCTGTTGCTCTAATATTAAACTGCACCATGCTAACCATAGGTATTGCCAAATAACCCAGAAGTAAAATCTAAATGAGTATCACTTTAAAGGGATGCTCCGATTAAAATCTGAGTTTGAACATGGGCTTTAAAGGTGATTCAGTTTATAGCTTGCTCCTTTACAGAGGATGCCACTTAGGATTCACATTATTCATAACTGATTCCAGTGTTGACCCAGTTCGACTGAGAAAAACAAAAAAGCAGCGAAATATTCATCAAACTGGCTCAAAATCTCCTGCAGCATAATGAACCTCTCCACTGTCCTTCAGTATGCTTAATATGTTCCAAACCCACTTTTGGCCTCACACTCTAATGTACTGCGTAATGTTACATATTTTGCATGTTAAATAGTTCGATGCAATCAGTTGGTTTAAGAGGAAATTATGCAGCAAGATAAGAAGAAGCACATTTTTCTCAGGACCAGGCCTGAAATAAGTAGATAACGGCCGGTAAAAAGTTCTTTAATGGGATGTGAAAGCCGTAAGAATTTAAAAAGTACGTCAAGCCCTGTGCATTCAAGTTTATTTTTCTGTCCCCTGGCAGTCAAAAATGCAATGCAGCCTCAGCCCAGAATGCATGTGTTTGATATTAGACAGTGCATACAGATGGAGAGATTGTGTGCACGCACCTGAGCACCAGTACATGCAAAGGCTTATTCAGTGAAGCACAGAGAAACACCACAACACGCTGTCCCATCATAGGAAGGACTCCAGCAGTGTTTGGTAATATTATGCACAGTAACATACAGTGTGTATGTTGCTCCTGTCTGATTATACTGATCTTTTGTGCTGTATGCTGTATGTGAGGCACTTGACAATAATTCCCACACTGTGCGGCTCCAGGCGGCTCCTTTGCCCCGCAGAAATGTGTCCCCCCCAAGTCACTGGGGACGTCTACCACTCCGCTGCCAAACACACACAAGCATTGTCACTAAGCCACCACTGACGTAGATAAGTACCGTATAATTTGTGCTTTCAGCAGCCAGATGTTTAAACTAATTTCACACGGAGGATCAGCACTGTTGTTGCATTTTAAACAGTTTGCGTAATGTCTTTGAATAATCGGGACAAAGTGTTTGTTTCTCTGTGGGTTTCACAGTGTCTCTTGGCTACAAAGATCGAGGGCAAGAGTAGAAAGTGTGTGTGTGTGTGTGTGTGTGTGTGTGTGTGTGTGTGTGTGTGTGTATGTGCGTGTGCGCGTAGGAGCCAGTGACTGTGTTTGTGTTGTGTATTTTGTAATGTGTGCTCGAGAAAGAGAGGAGAGAGGTAGCAGGAGGGAGAGAGATGCTTTAGTGAAGTCACTGGCTGGTAAAAAAAAAAAAGTGTTTGTGTGAGTGAGTGAGGCAGTCAGTCAGTCAGTCAGTGAGCGAGTGGGTGAATGCATGAATGAGTGAACAAGCGAATACACAAGTCACTGAAAGAGAGTGAATACAGGAGTAAGTCAGTGAGCGAGTGAGCACAAAATTCAGCATCTGAATGCAGAAGCCACCGACTGACTGCATACACGTGTGAGCGAAAAGGTTGGAAAGTGAGTGAATGGGTTAAAAAGTCAGCAAGCGAATGCATGAGCGAGTGAGTGAATGTGAAAACCAGTGAGCGGCCGGTGCAATGAGTGAGCGTCGACTTGTGGAGCCTACGCGGCCGATGCAAGAGGCGCAGCGCAAAGTCAGCGGGCGAGCGAGGAAAATGAAGGCATGATCTAACAGCAGAGACGGGAAATTCATGTGTGTTTGTTTTGGTCTGTCAGAGAGAGAGGCAGACAGCGAATGAGACAGACTAACTCTGCCAGCAAAGACGGATCGAACGCCGGCGCTCTGCACTCGCTGTGACTCACTCTGCTTCTCAGACTGGCAGCCAGAATTAAAGGCCTCTTTGTGACCAGCCTCCGTCAGTGCTACCGAGGCGTGCCATCGACAGACTCATAAAATTACTATGATTAAATTAGAAAACCGCATTAATCTCCTTCCCTGGGCGGGCTGAAGAGAGTCTCCCACTGAGGGGTGACGCATGTTTCCTGGTGACAAAGTAGGAAAAGACTGGGAAGTGGAGGCGTCCTCTTCTCTCACATTCAGTCCTAATGGGAGAATATATTCCACTGTGTGTAACTGTAACAAGGTGTCACCTTTAAATAATTTCATAAATGACTGTCTGTGTTAAATGTCAAGATTTCCTTAAGCTAGTGCCATTTTTTTACAGGAGCTGCAGTAATAATAACTGCATTCCAAATCTAATTATAGTTCACTGCAGCCAAATCGCGCTTTCTTAAAAATGTCAGAGACTGCCACATCGTCTTTCCGTTCATGTTTGATGGAAATGGCCATTTCAGCGTCATACCACCACTGACGCACGCAGGCATCTTTTCTCTTCATGTGACAGTTAATGATGCCACACTGGATGTGTGCCGAAGCCATGTCTTTGTCATTTCCCATCATCTGCTGCCACAATCACGCGGCGGCCATCAGCTGTATCGATCCACGGCGGCAGGGCCCCTCTTTGTTTACATACAGAGCTCGATCGCAGCGCGCCTCATTTACGCCGTGAGGACGGGAGTGAGGGTGGACGACGGGGGAGAGTGTGTGGCGGGAAAGATGGAAAGAGGTCAGGAGGGGGGAGGAAGCAGGGGTGAAATTATGGGATGAGTTAGCCCAGGCTTTTTGGAATGAGAGGGGAGATGGAGGGAACAGATGAGGGAGGGTGTCAGAGGGCTTCAAATGGATGAGGTCTTAGGTGGTCCCACTAAGTCTGAAGGCAAAAGTAACTGCCATCGGGACAGCAAACACGCCTCAGCACCACACTGACATAGAATATTATCACCTTGATCGACACGGTTCGCAAACGGTTGGTTATTTCTATAACCAACAGACACAGAACAACATCATCATTTGGACTTGTCTGTCTGGAAACTTTAGGACTGTAGGTATTCATTCTCCTTTTAGCTCTGTTTTTGGTCTCCACCAAGTCCTGAAGGAAACAATCTGGCTCTTTCACCAGATATTTCCCTTCCTTTTGAATGAAGCAAAATGCCAGGGAATGGATAAATACAGCAAATAATCATTTTAGAGAAGAGAGCGAAAGAAGCAGTAACAATATTCTCTATGAGATGGCTAATGATGTATTACATAACTACATGACTAAAGTAAGAACAATCTAATATAATTTATCTTATAATAACTATGATGCATATTCAGCATATAATGATGATTTATGTGGACATGAAAGGGCAAAAACATTTGGTTGGGTGTATGTTGACATCAGCCATAAAAATCAGAAGAGATCTTTCATGATCTGTTTGGACTTTTATTATTTTTTATACATGAGGAGTGTCTGCGCAGGCTGACGCACACATGTACATGTGCTGTCTGCTTTGACATCAGTCCTTTTAATTATGTCGGGGTTTTTTTTCTTTTTTAATGATCCATTCATGCCCTCTTTATGCAAATAACTCTTTTGTTGTCTTTATTGTCCTCTTCGTGCAGTTACCATGAAGCTGTCACACGTGTATTTGCTCTTTGTCTCCAGTGTCATGGGAAGTTGAAACTGATTAAATGCTTCAAAATGAATAGATGAATAAATATAGCCTTTGTTACATCACTGCAGCAGCAGGTAGCAGCTTAAATCTAATGAAGCTTTCTCTGCTCGTTTACTTGTGAGCAGCACGTGCATCCACCTCCTCCAAAACAACAACATCCGTTACTACACGTAAGCTTCATCTGCTTAGCCCAGTGACGTCCTTCCTCTTGGATTACAAGAAACTCCTGAACACATATACACTATCAGTACATCTTGTTTGCAAATATTACACAGTCAGACATTACTGTAAGCTACTCGTATGTAGGGATCAACGTGCTCTATGCGTAAGTTAATTGGTGTATATTGAGATTGATCTTATTGATTTAACAGTCTGTGGTTGTGACAAATGAGTGGAGGAGTTGGACATAAATAAGAGGATGATCCTCATTGTTTCCTTTGATAAATTTGCTCTGCTTATCAGTTTCCTGTGCTGCGTAATCTGATTCTTCACAGTTGAGCTTTGCTGCACTGATCTGACACTGTACGCTGAACTGCCCGAAACTGCCCACAAAGCATAATGGCACTGGGAAAAGAGACCAGACCACCAGACCACCTGGAAGGACCAGTGAATGAATGGGTGATCATTGATAACTTGGTAAATGGATGGAGGGATGGATGGATAGGTTGCTGAAAAATAGATTTATGATGCTAAATATTCCTCATGAACTCAAAGACTGACCTCACTTTTACTACGCAGGTGCATTATGTGCAGAGAGGATGCGTAGTTCTGCTCAAGGGCCAGAAATACTTCAAGAGCCAAAGAATTACAGTTTAATTTTGTATTAGACTGAGGCCTATTTAAAAAGAAACAGGTGGTGTAAAAGAGGAGGACCTCATAATGTTACCACAGTTGTACTTGTTGCACATACAGACACAGTTAGCATCTAGCTGGTAAACATAGTGGAGCAATTTGCAGCTAAAGAGCCAGATATTTCCTTTAGAAGTTGGTGGAGAGCAAGACAGACGTAAAAGGAGAATCAGTATTGGACTTACATTAGTCAAGTGGGCAGAATTATGACTTCGAGTGAATGAATGTTGCTCTGTAGGCTACCTGCCCGATGTGTGATTGAGCAACGCTTTGCCAGAGAGTTCATCATCTCAAGTTAAAAGGTGATGATACATCAGTGTTGTATTTCCCCTGCCCCCAAGTGCCCAGAGAAATCCATTATTGCAGGTTTCAAAATAAAAAGTCAGTAAAGTACAGCGTGTTCGTCTTCCGTTCATGTCAAAGATGTCCTCCGGATGACGAGATGAATGCCCTCATTCCCCTGCGTGCTGCTGGCAGTACAGTGGTTTTGTTCTTTGTGGGTCTCTTTGGGTTCATGTACTGTTGACTGCAGTGTGACAGACCGACTAAGATTCACACAGGAGAAAGACAAGCAGATACACTCAGAAAAGAAACAGGAAAGTACACTGCAAATGCTTAAAGGGCACACACACACACACACACACACACACCTTATTACTAAACTCATTAATCACACTTCAACAGGTAGTGTAGTGAAGGGTTAATATCAGCCAAGGACTCATACAGTGCAGTATTAAGCTCAGTAAGGTCCAGCAGTGTTTCCCCTGCTATTGAATAGACAGGGTGGGGA
>JAPZEA010000014.1:17872020-17883358 GCA_029783685.1 Heniochus monoceros | reverse complement strand
CCAAAATCTTCATGTAATAGGAATGTTTTCATTATGTATGATGCTGTTGTGTTGTAACATTTCACAAGGGGGTCTGATATCACTGACATAAAATAAAAAGCAAAAATGACACCACTGGACGCCGTAAATAATCCAAAATCTGAAGGATCATAACTTTAAAGATGTCACATCTTGAGAAACACCAAGCAGCCATAGGCGCAAGAGACCAAAACAAAGTATTAGTCGTTGCTCTGTACATTTCAGAGATGAATGAGTTTGATGATAACTCAAGTGGTGACAGGATTTGTGTATAACTAAACAGGCGGGTTCTCCATCTTCATAGTTAACCCATGATCTGCAGGCTCAAACAGACTCAAGTTGCATTGAGTAACAGATGTTGACACTCGACAGCACCGTGACAGCAGCTCGACTGTGTTTCAGTCACCTTCTGTGATGGACGTAGGACTTGGGCAGTGGCTGCAGTCAGTGAGAGTCAAAGCAGCTTCATGAATTTTTCAGTGCAGAGAAAGGTGTGCATGAGAGACCAGCTCTTCTTCTTCCCCTCTGCTTGTTTAGTCCTCCTTTTTCTTTTTCAGCAATACGATGGATATTGACTTGATCGCCCAAGGTGGAATTTCTTCAGTCCTGACCTTTCACACTACCTCTATCGCCTCAGCGCTGCTTGTACAGAGAGGTCACATGTCAGGAGCACCTGCAGAACAGGAACTATGCAGCTGTAAGGGAGTCACTTTCTGCTGTCGCTCATGTTTGTTTTGGAGGACAGACACATAATACAGCTACAGAACTACATTAAAACAAGCATCTTGGTAGTGCATGTGTGAGAGAAAGAAAGAGGGCAAGAGCTGGGGCTTGATTGTTTTAGTTTCCTGTCAGTCCGACGATTAACAGCAATTAATGGTGATATTCAGGGTGACCAAGCCTCTCTGCAAATCATTCTCTTCGTATAGAAACAGCATCAAAAATACAGGTGCTCATTTATAGAGTCAGAGTGATGCATACAGCTACTGCTGCTGCACGATACACTTAACCTACTTTGTCAACTGTCACAGTGGTTATGATGGTCCTTCTTTTATCTGTCTCTGTTTTTCTTTTTTCCTATCTCTGTTTGTCCTCCATATTCCATTCATGCCATCTGAACAGAGTACAGTAGTTATTATGTCCAGTCGAGATTTAGAAATGGAAGAGATGACATTACTGACACCCAAGAGATATTCCAGTGAAGTGCATCCATTCAGTTGCAAGCAAATTAAATACAGAGGAACATACTGTAGTTATCAGAGGTGAGAAATTACAGTCTTTTACTGTCTGGAACACAGGGAACAACAACAGGGTGCAGCTAAGAATGCTGTCTCCATTTACCATTCTGATAGGTACAAAAGCAAAACAGGTGAAAAACTACAAGAAAGTGTCAAAAGTGTCCAGGTGTCTCTTCACCTGTTTGTAAAGAGGGCGTCTGTTTCTATAGAGAGCCTTCAAGCTGATTTGCAGGGACACTTTTGCACCTTTTTAATTCACTTTCTTGCCAAGAGTTGAATTACAAGTTTGACACCACTTTCACATCTGTTTGCTAAATATGTAGCTGCAGGAGCCGGTTAGTTTAGCTTAGCATAAAGACTGGAAGCAGGGGGGAAAGAGCTAGCTTGGCAAAGTCTGACTACTGGCACCGCTGAAGCTTGTTAATATCTTTCATCTTGTTCGATTAATCCTTACATATACTGAGGTGTAAGAACCGCATGATGAGGTTTTACTTTGGGTTTTAATATGGACTATTTCTTCTCATGGACCCGTTGCCAGGCAGGCATCAGGGACTGCGTTAAGACACTTCTCCCAGCCAAGAACTAGTCATTCATAAGCTCCACTAAAACAGCAAACTGTTGTTTTTAATTAACTTCTTACCCCTGGACAGAGCCATGCTAGCTGTTTCCCCCTGTGCCTAGTCTTTATGCTAAGCTAGGTAAACCGGCTGTTGGCCCTGGCTTTTACTATTTATTTATTATTCAGACATGAGAACAGTATTCATTTTCTCATTCAACTCCTAGAGAGAATGTGACAGTATTTCCCAAAATGTGAAACTATCCCTTTAAGTGTTATATGAAATGATAGCCCAGCTTTAAATTGTGTATTGGCAGTTGCTCAATTAGCACAACAAAATACTGCTGTACATTCTTTCCTACTGCTGGAAATGAGCGGCAGATTTTTTCCTTAAATTCACAACTTGTTTACTGAAATGTTTCAAATATTGAGTACTGCAAAATGTTAATATTACAAACTGATATTTTATATTTTACCTTCTTTTACTCACCCAGAACACAGTGGGTGAAAGAAAATGATCTGGAACAGCCGATCAGTTACACTAAAATCACAATGAAATGTAAAAATGTAAACTAAAATGACCAAAAAGTGCACTTTTTAATGATCACATGTAGGTCTGTGATCCAGTGTCAAGGTAACAGGTATTCAAGTTATAGTTATTCTCTCAATACAGTTTTATCTCCAGCCTCCCGTGTCTGAGTCTGCTATTTCATGACTATTTCCTCCTATTTTTAGTGGGAAACAATGGGGATTATGCAAAGGATGAAACCTTGCTTTTTGTTGTATTATTTATTTATTTTTCTGTTTTGGTGTATATTACTCATGCAGTTTGCATCTGGGGGTGGCAGGAGCTGAAGCAGCAGGAGAAAGTGAAGAAGATGTAGTAGAACTGAAGGAGCATGAAGGAAGGATGGATGGAGGAGTCTCAATTACAGTCATAATCTTCACCTGCTGGCTGGATGTCATGCCCGCTTTATTTGACATGATGAGGTTCTCAGCTCAGACACCTTGTAGGATGATGAACGGACAGTATACTCAGTCAGGGAGCTGCGAGGCTTTAGGCGCTCGCTCTATTTCTCCCTCCACATGGGGTGTCTTCTACTTAACTGATTGACTCCAAACAAACTGCAGGGGGTGGAGGGTGAGAGGGGAGGAGAGGAGAGGAGGAGTAAAAGGAAGCAAAAGAAAGAATGGAAAATAGACAAACAAGATGGGGAAGGAGTAGAGGAGAAAAAAATAATACAGGAAATGAGAACAGAGAATGGAGAACAATACAAGAACAGACAGCAGTAGTGACGGAGAGGAAAATAGTTGGCATGATGGAAGGGGAGAAGAAAGGGTGAACATATCAAAATAGAAGAGAGGAACAAGTTGAGTGGAAATAGAAATGAAGAGGGAAGGTAAACTGAAGGAGAGGAGAACAGAGGAAAAAAGAGGACGGCGAGTTACGGTTATGAGACGGAAATTAACAGAAAATTGAGAACAGCCAAAAGAATGCAAAGTGAGGCAGGAAAAAGAAAGAGACCAATATGAGAAGAGAAGAAAAAAAATGAGAGCAAAGGAGTCAAGGAAAGAAAAGTGGGGAACAGGAGGAAAAAGGAGACAAGAGAAGAGAAAATAAAGGAGGAGAAGACAAGAGTAAATGAGGAAAGGAAGGGAGTGAGGAAGGGAAGGAGGAGGAAAGGAGAAGAGAGAAGGGATGAGGAAAGAGGAGGGAATAGAAAAGAGGGGAAAACAGAAGAGGAGGGAGAGAGAACAGAAACCTTACAAATAGAAGCGGGAAAGGCAGGGAGATGTTTTTATTTTATTGTATTTGTTTTTTCACGTCAACCAACCATATTTAATCAAATGAGTCGACTCGATAGTTCAAACAAATACTGTCTGTGTGTGTGCATGTGTGTGTGCATGTGTGTGCTTGTTTTTCACCTGGTCATAGATGAAAATAAAAAAAACCTCACAGTTCATGTTGGTGTGAGCATTGGTGTCAATATGAAAGATCTGTCAATCACCTTGAATGATTGAACGTCCTATAATTTCAATTTTGGTGTAAATGTTAGCCTTTATTACATTTACATTACATTTATTTACATTATATCACAGACTGAGCATTTAGTTTGGATTTTATGCTAAATTTAATGATTGAAAACATGTACCTTGAATATAATAAATGCAGTTCTCTGCTCCACAAGTCCCAACTCTTATAAGCCTTTCCAGCCAGCAGGTGTCGCTGTACTGTAACAGACTATTAATTTACTACACAGAAGAAAACTAACGCAGGAAGAAATGAAACCCAACAGGTTTTCATGTGTAGCAGCGTGTCCCAAAATTGAATATTTCAGTTCTTTTCTGGACGAGAATAGAGACCGCTTGTGTGACATGCCAATCGACTGCTTCTATCCAGCGCAGGGAAATTATGAACTACATTTCCCAGAATGCACTGACAAGGGTTATAGGTCATTAAGACGTGTGTTTCGCCACAACAACTGCACCTTTCTATCACTGAAGAATAACAACCTTTGCACTCAACATCGTACATATTTCGTCATCTCCCGCACACACAGATAAGTGCTGGTGCTGTGCCGGCGGTCACTCAGTGCGTATGAGCGACAGCGACGCTGTCAACGATAATCCTGCCGGGAATCAGCATCCTGCGCTGCTGGACTGCTGCGGAGGGCTCAACAACGTCGATTACTCCGAGGTAAAACCGAAACTCTTCAATACAAAGCGGTTCTGCATGTCTAGCTTTCACGGGAGTCAATGTAACTGATCAGAATGCAGCCAAAGTCCCGCCTTTGACCGACTGAACGCGTCGGATTCATAGCTGAGCTGCTGACAGTCGAGAAACATCCGGCGCAGCCGCCTCTTCAAAATAAAAGCACAGTTTCCTGCAAACCAACAGAACACAAACTTCTGACTCCAACAACACAGTACAACTTCAACAAGACAACATACAAAAGTAACGTTTCTGTTTTTCAAATAAATAAATAAAAATATTCAACTTTTATTTTGATTAAAGTACCACTGGTTATGTAACTTGTAAACAGTTAGGTTGAAAAACAAAGTACCACGTGTGCCACCTATTTTTCAAACCATTTCCTGCTTATTCTCCTTTGTTTAAACAATATATCTGATGATGACATGGTTTTGACAGAAAACTGATCATTGAAAGCCGCCGCTCCTGGCCTGCAGCAAAAGATGTCACTACATGTTGATAAACACAGTTAATTTCCCAGTGATGTTTTATTGTGTCCCAGCTTTTTTTGGAATTGATGATGTACGTGTGGCTGTAATCCTTGTGACCCCAACACTGTGATGTAAAACAGACAACAGACTCAAAGCAACCATTGCCCTGAAAAATCTGCTTTGTTGCTGCGAAACCACACATAGCACCCCAGTGTGTGACAGAGAAGGCGTGAGTCCATGCCGATCCACCTCATATCAGCCATTAGCATACATTTTTAGGCCATACTTGACTTAAAAAGCCCCAGGTTTTTCATTCTCAATGAAAATATTGTATTGCAGCCTGTTACTGTGATTTGATACAGCAGTACAAGAGCTGTAGTATCATACAGTAATTGGTCAACGCAGACATGTCGTCAAGAACATGGTGAAATCATAGCAAATGTTGTTTTAGACCACTGTGCAGTATGTCTTTTCAAGTTTAAAAATATTTTTTAAAAATCCTCTGAATGGTCAAGAACATGCAGAAGCTCTCCATCGTTCAACATCTAACTAAAATATATCTGTAAACTATGCGGGAAATAATTACAATAATTGTACAAAAGGCATCTCCAGACCAGCTGAGTAAGTCTGAGTACAGACTGAAGGCTTACAGCCTGTATACAATCTGTAAGTGCATTTCCATCCCCCTTTTTCATGCACGTTTTGTGCACAAAATGAAAATGCACAAGCAAAAACATCCAGAAAATAGGAAAAAAATCTCAAAATGTTGCAAAGATTTTACGTTTGGCCGAGGTGGGAAAATTGGAAAATATAAAATCTGTGTGGGGAAGATGATACTTAGAAGTCGGGTGAAAGATAAAGAGAAGAATGAATGTCAAGTGTTACCATCACATATCACCCACAGTAGCACACATGTTTATTCATTTACTGTTGTGAATAAGATGCTCAGGTGAGCATCTTCAAATGCAGATTGGTTTCCTTTACAGGCAGCTAACATTCCATCTGAGATTAAGTCTCCTAAACACATGTTGTATGAAATCATTTGTCTAATCACTGCATCGCAGAAACTGGATTTAGTCCTATTAGTTGTTACTGACATCAGAAGTGAAACGTCTCTTTTGGCCATTAAAATTTTAGGTTGAATCAAAAGCGTGCCCTTTGTCTCTCAACATGAGTTCTGTTTGCAATCTTCTAATTGCTGTTCAGAAGACTTTGGAACAAATGAGTATTAGCAGTAACAAGCACCCCGCTTAGAGAAAATGTTCTGACATATTTCACATCCCTGTAATTAAGTGGGCTGAATTAGTGTTTGCATGTAGGGTCAGAGTGGGGGCAACAAATGGGTGGACGCTCTTTATTTCCTCTCAAGGCTGCTTCATATCACAAACCCCACTGAATAACTTCAGCAGTTCAAAGAGAGAGTCTTGGGTTTGAGTCAGAGTCAAAATTTCAAGTAAGTATTTCCACTCAGAGATGTGACTATTGACAAATTTATTAGATGGAGTAACCTGAACAGTTCACTGTGTCCAGTCCTGGGCATGGTGTATTTAGGTGTATGTAGCAGCAACAATACAGCATTTTTTTTCCAGGAATGTCGAGACCGACACCCTGTTCGTAATACTGCACATATATAAATATTGCAATACTTCCATCTGTTTGCCAAAGGTTCAACAGATGACATTTATTTACACATTTAGGACTCAACAGACATTTATTTAAATACAAATCCATAATATTATAACTTTAAGCAAAGAAGACCTTCTTCAACCACTGATGACAACAATGAAAACTATAACTACAGTCTCATACTTTTTGTATATGTTATCGATTACTGTCCCATTCATACACATGCATTTATCTATTATTTGTAATCTAGTGTGCATAGTGGTTTTGCATTTTATTTTAGTACATGCTCAAACCGGAAAGAAGATGCATGTTATGTTATAATGTTATGTGAGGAGGGCTGCAGGATCGGGTGTTTTGATGCCTTGTTCGTCCATGTGTTCTCTTCACATGTCTTCATGTACTAAACCACAGTGACTGAGCAGAATACAGGCATGCTATGTAACCATACTCCTGTTAAGTTATACATTACATCTGAGAAGTGATGCAGTGATGCAGTGATGCCTGCAGTGAAGCTGACTACTGTATCGTATTATGGGACCATTAGCTCTCTGCTGGATGATGAATTATCTTAGTATAATGCAAGTGACAGTACCGCTGATGGGCTTCTCATTGTATTTACACTCACATTAGCTTCTGCTTCTGGACCTTTTGTACGCCAGGTCCATCTATATGGTAATCGTGATTGTAATTACTGTAACGCTTTCCTTTATGTCCCTCTGCACTCACCGCTGCTGGTGCTGTTCCTTCATGTGTTAGAATTTTAGTTTTCCTTTGTCTTTCTCCATATAGAAATCTGCCTGCTCACCAAGGGCAGACGAACTGCGAGTGTGCGTGCAGACACCTACTGCCGACTCTTCTCCCTCTCTGTTGACCATTTCAATGAGGTGCTAGAAGAGTACCCCATGATGCGACGCGCTTTCGAAACTGTTGCCATTGACCGATTGGACCGCATTGGTAAGACCTGCCTACATCTAATTCTTGTCCTGTCTGATTGGTCGAACCTCTTGCCTGTCATCGTGCCTTGTCGTCTTGTCTTTATCAGTATTTGTTTGCCTTCTTTCTTCATAAAAGCATTGTGTCTGCCATCTTGTGCTGCATGACCTGTATGCTATCTTTTCTTTTTCTTTTTTTTTTAACTTCCGTCTCTTTGTCTTAAATAACATTAACGAAAATTTGTTGTAACCAGCATTAATCCTTCTAAAGAACCAAAGTAGCGTTTTGTGGTTGGATTAACTGGAAGGCAGTGCATGTCGCTGTCCGGGAGGGAGTCAGTTCGCCCCCTCGTTTGTTTGGTGTTGACCCCCCCACTGGATGCCAGCGAGTGGATGGAAGCTAACCTCACATGCATGTGTGTCTGGCCCTCTTTCCACTCATCTGCACTCCTGGGTATGAGCAGCACCCCACCCCATATCAGAGTTCTCCAAATCAACCAGACCCTGTTAAAAAAAAAGAAACAAAGAGCAGGGCCAGGTGACATCAGGGAGTTGTTTCAGGCACTAACATCCCCACATCCATCAGGTCCAGCCCAGTTTGCCACCAGGCCGGACCCTGTATAGTTTCAGCTATACCATCATCAACAATGCTTCCTTATTTTCACTGTCTGATAGAGCAACATTTATACAAGCACTTGGCCTTGATATTGTAGTTTGAATAGTGACAATGATTCAGACACACATGGATTTGTTTAAAAAAGGGGCACATGTATGTAATGCAAACAGGGCAATAATTGGTTGCATTGACCCTTATGTTGCACTCCTCTTTTTAACAGTCTGCTCTAATACTTTGATTGGATCTGGCACATTGATAATTTAAGCACGTAGAAGATAACATCATGATATGAAAGCAAAATCTGACAGAAGTAGAACATATGTCTTTGTCTTTTCTTATGTTTTGCTGCATTAATTATTTGTATCTTTTTGAAATGATAATGTTCTCCTTTTATAACCTTTTACATATGAATAACAAGAAGTCCGTCAGTGTGTATAGTGAGTATATTTTAAATGTACACTAAGTGAGAATCATTTTCATCATGTGTCTCAGATACTGCTGTACGTATTTTAAGATCTGTTTATTAGAAAATAAGATGACAATTCCTCAAAACTTGACAAGTACCGATTGAAAACGCACTGTAATGTATGAACACGTGTGAACAGCACACGTTCAGTTCTTATAGTGCCTTAAAGCTACTTTCAGCTACTGTACGCTGTAAGTGAGGCAGTAGAATCACATGTGTATTTTAACCTGTGACAACTAGCCAACAGATCTCTTCCTTCAGTGAACAAACTTCTGGACAGATTGCTCAGACTGAGCTGACAAAGCAAACAAGAAAAGCCAGAGCATATACAGTAATGTTATACTATGGACATATGGAAAAATACAGTAAAAACACTGGTGAAAAGCTACGACACAGTGTACGCTATGTGACAAAGGAATGCAATGAATTACTACTGAAATATTTAAACAATTTCCACTCGGGGATCAATAAAGTATATCTGATCTGATCTGATCTGAAATAATACAGTGATATTTGACTCTAAACCCTGCTAGTTATGATCCAGTTCCTTAGGAATATTACACAGGGCTTGTTATATATGTTATATATTATATTGAACTTAAAGCTCCAGAGAATTGTAGGATATGTGTTAATTGTATTTCCCACCTGTATACGGCTGGCTTGTAACATTCAAACTCTTTAAATTGCAGGTGGATGTTCTCCAAATAAATCAGTATTTGCTATTAAAGTGACAGTTTACTGGTGGTAGTTTTATAACACAGATTTAAAAAAAAAAAAAAAAATGAATTTTCCAACTAATTATCATTTTTTACACAGGAAGAAGCTGGATTTGTTAAATAAAGCACTTTTCAAATGATTTATGGTTCATATGATTAGTTTTTATAGCATCATCATAAATTAGCCAAACCCTCTCAGTGCCGCTGGCTTCACTAATAAATTTGCCTCCTTGTCAGCAAACTTTAATGCCTACCATTAACACTAGAGACCATCATGTTGGGTGATTTGTTTCCCTTTTATACAAACCAGAAACCTAAAGTTGAATTTACACAATGACAGTGTGCCACAGTGTGGTTAATCTTGCAGTTCTGTTATTGCTGTTTTTCTTTGTCATGGATTTGTATTTGTGTACTTTGCCTGGCACAGGCACATCAACACTGAATTGATCATTGAAACACCGTAGTGTCAGCAACAAGCAACGAACAATAGATCTGGAACAAGAGAATCCAACAACAGATGAGTGTCACTGTTGAGACAACCTTTTCTCCTCAGAGTTATGTTCAGATACAACTATTTTTAGGGGCGGATTCTATCAAAATATCTGACAAAACATATCTTCAGTTTATACAAACCACGTCGGCAAGTTAATATTAAACAAATCTGCTATATGTTCATCAGTGTTTAGTCTGATAATATCCGCTCATGGCAGCTGAAGCACGCTTAAGATAATAAAACTGCTTGTTAGAGTTTATGCAAAGAATGTGGTCATGTTTAAATTTTACAAATGACAACCTTATTTCAATACGGGACACAAACCTCCATTTTTAGCTCTGCTCCTCCATCCACTCTGACAATTAACACCCACGCTTTTCTCTGCACCGTACGAATGTCACACTACCTCTTGCATTGGAACTGAACACTGTGAGGTAGTTGCATATGAGCATAATCCACAGGAGACAAGGTTGCTTTTTTTTGCTTTTTTTTTTTTTTTGGACTAGCATAAAATTAAAAACCCAAATAAAAACATAATCTTTATTTGCCCTGCAGTGAAGTGTATGGATTGTGCCCTTCACAACATACCGTAAGCCCTTTGGCCTCAACAGTCCAAATCTACATTTGCCCTTTTTCTGACAGTTACCAGCTTGTCAGCAGAGCTAGATGAAAGCTGCCCACTCTGACTGACACCTCTCAGAGTGATATAGATTTGATCCATCCTTTCAGACTAACCATGAAGGGGGTTTTGTCTCATACGAGGGAAGATACTTTGTCATGATCCGTGCTGGTTGTATCGTTTCTATATATGAACTGCATTTGGTTACATGCTTGTCTTGCTCTAAAAAGGAAAGAAAAAAGTAACCATGCTTTGAAACCAATAACGTGTTGCACATTTGACATTATCTTTTATCTATCTAAAAATTATTTGACCAGGAGTCCGTCTTGAGACGAGCACATCTCGTTTTCAAGAGTGTCCTGGCCGACGAGTAGGCATCAGGTAAACACTTTATTCCAATTCCAATATTCGAACAGGGACAAATTGACCTATGGAGGCTTGCTAAATGGATCCGGTCTCAAATTCATCCTCCAAGAGTTTGACCTCTTGCTGAAGGTTAACATTAACTGTTTAATTCCTGCATCAGTGAGTCAAGTCACCCACACCAGTCCTGCAGATGTTTTGATGGACACATTCAAAATGTCAACAACTAAGACAATCAAAGAAACAAAAGATATCTCATTCAGTGTCACATGCCATGTTTATTTTGTAACACACCTTCACAGAATAATCACAGGATTATGAACACATGCTCAGCTCTATTGGTGTGACATTTTTTCTTTAATCTTTGAATCCTTTGTTCAAAGTCTACTCACGAATGGAATCATGTCTGCAGATTAGTAAAAAATTTACTAATGCAATGCTACATACACTTTTTGTCACATGCAGGAATACCATTTCATTCGTGAGTAGACTTTGAACAAAGGATTAAAAGA
>JAPZEA010000014.1:17678146-17689459 GCA_029783685.1 Heniochus monoceros | reverse complement strand
TTCAGCCTGTTAGTTTAGCGCGGTAGCTCGCTATCATTTGCTAGTCAGCAGATTAAAATTTTGACCTGATGATGGTGGAAAGCTAAGGGATCACCAAAGTTCTTACAGTTCGTCCTGTGGGGACCATGAATGTGCATGGCTAAAAGAAAAAACATGGGAACCTCCGCTGACAGACTGATTAATGTAATAATCGATCAGTCTGACATCCTGACATTCCTGCGTGTCGCGAGAAGCCACTAAATATACAGAGTACAGGAATACACTGGAGTTGTACTTAACTATAGCTGCCTGTTCATTAAGTAGTCATCCGGTGTACTGAATGCCACTGGGAGACGTGAGACACATCCAGTCAAGGTCACATTAATAGTGTGCTTATTGTGCTATTTGATGCAATTATATGAGAATACAATTCATTACAATAAGTGGCCTTGTGGGAATGTACGTTGTGACTAGCCTGCATGTCAAAGGATTCAAAATTAGCTTTTACATATATATGTATGAAAAAGCTGTGACTTTTCTGTGTCCACGTTCCAATGTACAGCACAATGTGAAGTTCACTATGATGTGGGCAATTTGAATGAATTTTTGAGTATGGAAAGGGTGAGTTCAAGTGGTTCAGTGTTCAGCTGCTATTTATGCTCTCTAAAGGGGGCACTTCACTGATTTTACACATCAAGTTTAGTTTCCTCGTCATGAGGGCTACTACTCAGCCTGTGAAATCAGTTGAATAATATTGTCTGTGGCTTTGGAAGGAGCGCTCAAAAGATAAAATAAGCCCTGATGATGTCATCTTGGCTTGGGCCTGGAGACTGCAGGGCATTTACCAGACCAGGTGGGACTGAGCAAAGATGCTGTCCAGTTGCTAGGATAATGTAGGATTTATGTTGGAGCTTGGCACACAGGCTACTAGGGACTGAAATTTCTGATATCTCGGCTTCTGCTGCTTCGATTTTGACGGTCTGTTTAAATACCTATCTCTTGCGAGTCCCACAAGTTTGTGGAGGTGCCAAACAAAATCACTGGTGTACATCGTTAGGCTTAAATGCCATGTAGTAGGGCATGATTGCATTGCTAACCCCTGCATCAGCCGACTACAATCTCTGAAGGTTTGTCTTAATGTGTTGTGTTCTTAGTAGATAAAATACAAACACAAGCTTTAGCTCACTGTATCTACTACTCTCTGGATCTCCATATCCCCCTCTCTCCCTCCCTCTTTGACTACATGACACATTTTCCTGCCTTCTGTGAAATTTAGGCATTTTTGCAAGCACACGCTGGCTGAACCAAATGTGAACATGAACTCAGGAGGAAATCCCACATTGTCAAAACACAACACTTTACAAGTAGAAATGGGCTCTTTACAATGGCACTGCTGGCACAGTGAGCAACTAGTGTTCAGACCAGGATGAAGTATAAAGTACATACAATGGGTTTCACATACGCAGCTTCAGAGCTGTACTTGATGCATCACAATAACACAGAATCTACAGCAGGGACTGCCTTTGAAATTCATCCAGTCATTTTAGTTTGTCCATGGAGTCGTCCATGTGCGGAACTTTCCCCCAGAGGTTGACAGAAAACGATAATATATACAAAGTCAAGCTGTTTTAAAGGGAGAAGTCAGAGCAGCCACCGAAATGTTTTCCCATCCTTCCACTTAATCAATAATCCAGGATGTTAAATTCAGAGGTCATGGATCAATGCAGCTCCTCCCGCCAAGGAGCCAGCTAGAGAGGGAAAAGAGCATCCTTTTGTTTGCCAGAAAATAAGCTGTCATGTTAGGGGGACATTGCCATTTTGCTGCCCTGTTGATTATGTAAGACCAGACTAAGCTGGTATGAATAAAACATGACCATGAAACTATTCAGGGTTGTGGTTTCTGACTTTTCCCTCTATAGAGTCACAGTGCCGGCTCTTTTCCACTGACATGTTTGGCCAGTTTCTTGAACAGTATTTCCACATTCAGAGAAATCAATGCCGACCCTTCTTAGCTCAAAAAAGAAGAAGAAGAAGGAAAAAAACTCCATCAAGGAGGGCATGGGTGGTGCTCAATCCCCTCAGATCTCTCTACTATGGGTGAACAAGCCATGATATTTCTGCGTCCACAACAATCCACTCTCCGATCCTGAGTCTTGTTTCAATTTTGGTTCAGTCTGCAGGACTTCTGAGAGCCAAGCAGACACCTCAAACTGGTAAGCATGAATAGCTCACTTCTTCATGTTTGATTTCGACATCGCTTGTCTCTACAGTGTTGAAAATCTCTTCAGCCAAAATGCATTTTTGTTCCGCCTCAGGGCGAACCATCTCAAGTTGCCTCATTAACCCAAATATCAAGAGTTTTGCGCTGGAGTCAGTGTACTTTCCATGACCTCTGGAAACCCTTAGGAAATTGTTTATTTTTCACTTGGACTTTGTTCATGTGTCAATGTCCACAAGCAGCAGCTATTACATAATCCTCCAGCCCCCGCATCTTTGAACAGGGGTCACTAGCAGTCCGCTGGCGGCCCATTAGTCTGGAAGCCCCAAGCACGGCTGCTCAGCCTCTCTGGCCCCCCTGGACGTGACTGCCGCTCCTTTACCCTCAGATGCTGGTCTGCAGCTCGCCATTCAACAGGGCAGCATTGTGAGTCTCCAAGTTGGCATTGATGATTGCAGCATCGTTAGCCATCCTGCTCCTGTCTGCCCTGCTGTCGCTGCGCTCTATCTCGTCCAGGCCTGCCACCTTTTTCAGGCACAGAACGTTCTGAAAGCTCTTCTTGAAGTTGTCCGACAGGAAGGCGTACAAGATGGGGTTGGCGCAGCTGTTGGCGTAGCCGAGCACCACAACAAAGTCAAAGGTGCTCTTCACGGCGGAGGTGGGGTTGATGGAGCCGGTGACGGAGGTGACGTTGAAAATGTAGAAAGGCAGCCAACAGAGGACGAACACCGCCACCACGATGGACACCATCCGTGTCACCTTACGCTCAGAGCGCTTGCGTTTGGTGGAACCCACTCGAATGCCGGACGACTTTACCTGGCAAAGGAATGGACTGTCAGTGGCTTAAACTCTCCCAAATGCAAAATCACAATGCTCACACTGTGAGGCATAGAAACTTCTTAAAGTGACAGTTTGACATTTTGGAATATCTGCTGCACGAATCTGCACAAGTTCCCCCTTTCTGGGCAATCTGATCTATCCATCTCTCTATTTGCTTTGAGTTGGATGACAAGATTGATATCACTCGAAGACTTGTCTAATAATATAAGGCTACAACCTGGAGACGGTTGTCTTAGCTTAGCATAAAGACTGAAAGCAGCTAGACGGGCTCTGTACAAAAGCAAAAAAGATCTGTTCCCAAACTGAAGTGCAAAAACATCACGTTGTGGTTGGTTATGTGCTGGACTTTGACTGGGCACAATGACTTTAACAAACAAGCTATAATGTGTTAGTTAGTGACCTTTAGAGATGCTGATGCTAAGCTGAGCTAACCAGCAGCTTCAAATTTAGGGGCCGAGGAGTGGTATTCTGGTCTCATGTCTTGGCAAGAAAGCTAATAAGTGTATTTCCCAATTCCTTTGAGAGTCTAGGAAACAGATTCTAAAAATGATCTTTCTTAATATCACACTTTCAAAGCTTGAATGTTAGAATTGTAACCAATCATCAAGATCTAGTGAGCTGTTGCGGGGCCATCCAAAGCCAAACAGCTTTCAGTGGGAATCAAAACAATTCAGTCACTCAGGTACTCATGAAATTCACAGAAGGAAGAATGTTGAAAATATCAATAACTCATCAGATGGTTTAAGCCCACCTGACAATTTTTTCCATGTTTGAAGCCTTTATTATAGACAATTTCCTACCAACTGCTTTTATTTGCGTAACACATTTGTTGAATGCACAAGAAACTAACTTCCAGGGCTCGCTAGCTCATGGTCAAATACACAACCCTGGTGTCCTGATGTAAAAGTTACAATACTAATCTATAGTGTGATGTTGTTTAACTGTGCTGTGCTGTACTAAAATCAGTGATCCCTGTTGTTCATTTCAGAGTTGACAGCTGTTAAATACACACTTGCCAACACTAACATTTTAAAATGAGCCATTGATCTAAATCTAAAAAGAAACATGACTCAAGTGGCCAAAATACTTCCTCAATGTGATGATGGCTGGATGTTTGTTAAACATTCCATTCCTGTAGCCAGGAATAGAGATATCTTGTCATTAAACTTAGAGGACCATGCAGATGCAAAAACAGAAAATTCTGTTAAATTATAATTAAATTAAGTCACACATGTGGGGGCAGGCAGGGCTACCAACTCACATTTTCCTCACACAATGAAAGACACATTTATTTACACACCAAATAAGAGGGAGCATCAAAGCCACTCATTCAAGAAAGAAGGAGAACCTTCCTACATGCAGAATTCCAGCAGATCTGTTGTGTTGGATTGCATCAAATTGTAAAAGTGGTCAAAAGGAGTAAAGAGTGTATTTGAAGGCCCGGATCTCCACTGACCCTAGAACCACCCCAGCTGAACATCTAAACACTCATGCAGATGAGAGCATTGTTGCAACAAATCATTTAGGCAGGAGTCCAGACAGGCTAGACAGGCCATCGTCTAATGAGCGCATTATGCTGCGATGGTGTGTCATGCATTTATCCTGGCGGCTATTTATCAGACAGCACCATTCGTTAATAGCATCATTTAGCTACCAAGGTGTCAGACGAGGAATTGTCTTTGTAGTCTTGTCAGTAAGTATGTGCGAACGCACTTTTGACAAATCCAAATCAATTCATCTTTCCCTCTCCTCTTTCTAGTTTAATAAAATCTGTTTTGTTTGTTTTCTGTAAAAATGATCCCGCTGGATCCAATGTCTAATACCCATGTGTCTTCTCCTACATTTGCTTTTCGTACAATGTTATTGTGTGTTTGTTTAGCTACTTGCCAACCCTCCAGACTCTCCTCAGAGTCCCATTTTTCAGTGCTCCCTTCCCTTCTGTCCTCTCGACTCCATAAATTCAGAATGCAGGCAAACAGTCTGAAATGAAGTTTTCTGGGGGAAGATCCCCTGATACCCTGGTTAGGTTTGGTCTCCTGTTGCTGTAATGTTGTTGGAGGTTTGCTGATCAACAGTACTTACTCACACTGACTTCTTCCTGACTTAACTTTTCTTCTATGAATGCTTTAAAACTGTGAATTTGGTGGCTGAACTTTTTAAACTTTAAAAGCAGTGATGACCCCGACCCCTGCTGTGGATAATGTCACAGAAGGCCAACTCATAAAATGCTCCGACTTCACCGATACTGAATGACACTCCAAATGAAATTGAAGAGTTGGCAGCCCTGGTGGAGGCAGGCTCTCACCTTGACTATAATGAGCAGGTAGCACAGACATATGACTGCAAGAGGCAGGAAGAATCCAATGAAGAAGGTGTAGAATATGAAGACCTTGTAATAGACATCCTGGGGCTCCGGCCACACGATCCCACATACTGGCACCTTGTTAAGGCCACTGAAGATCATAGTAGGTAGGATGACTAACAGGGACACAACCCATACTGTCAGGTTAATTAGCTTAGCTACACGGGGCTTCCGCCATTTTGTGGACTTAATAGGGTGGACCACAGCCAAGTATCGATCGATGCTCATCACCATCAGACAGAAGATGCTGGTGAACTGATTGAGAGAGTCTGGGAGGGTGTAGAGGAGAAAGAGTGCAGGAATGGAGAAAGAAAGGTGAGGTGAGGACATCTGTCACAGTCACAACATCACTAATTGCATGATACCTAGGCAGATGAACACTGTCTGAATTGCAACTACAGTCTAAATATTTATAATCTGCAGTTAAAGCACTAGTTCAACATATAATATCCTTAATTGCCTTTTTTACGTAAAAGATGACGATACAGCCACAAGATGGATAGCTTAGCTTTGCATAAAGACTGAAACACTTGGTAATTTGCAAGTGAAGTCTTAACATTTCAAAAAATACAGTGTTTGTCTGTTTTCAGAAATTGCAGTAGCAGATTTCAGGATAATTTCCCTCTTTTAGGAACCCAAAGGTGTTTCTTTGCCCAGTAAAACTGCTGCTGCTTTCTCAACTGCACCATTAGCCTTCTTCTCTCCACCTACCTACAGTCATGATCACCCTGCAAAGCACCTCTCCAAAGGGCCAGTGCACCAGTGCCAGCTGCAGGGCGATGAACGGCAGGCTCATCATGCACAGAACATCAGCCACCGCCAGGTTCAGGATGTAGATGTTGGTCACTGTCTTCATTTTGGCGTAGCGCAGGATTACATATATGACCAAGGTGTTGCCGCACAGCCCCACGGCGCATACCATGAAGTAGATGAAGGTGATGACCACCGAGCTAGTCTTGTCCTGGTGATTCTCCCTGGTCTCGGAGATGTTCAGGTCCAGGTCAGACTCATTCCCCTGGATGTAGCTTTCATACAGGAGGGGCTCCGGGATGGAGATGTTGGGGGGAAAGGGCCACTGATCCAAGGCCATGATGACTGAGAGGGGTTTAGGGTTTCAAAGGGCTCAAAGTGTCTACAGATAGTGACAGGTAAGAGGTAGGGTGTAATCATAAAGGGGTTCGGAGAAGGTAGTTATTACTGGGTTTCAGGTTAGGCTTTTACATGCTTAAAAGCACTGATTGAACTGCACGGGCCTGGAAATAAGGGCAAAGGTAAAGATCTAAGCCTGGGGTACTGGGAATTTGAGACTTTGAGGTCTTGGGGTTTGGGGTTCTGGGGATTGGGATGACTGGGGATTTTATATTAACGAGGAATCAAACGTATCACATCCCAGCTGTCAAGAAACTGTAGAAGAAGAAGATAGATCTATGGAGAGAGACACAACAGAGTGAAAGTGAATCCATGGCAACTGTTGCAAGGTTATTTTACAGAACTGTTTTCACGCCTTCAGTCAGAGAAACATGTTAAGTATTCTCTTCGGAGAATACTACACGTTTAGTTCTTCCTCTCCTTGATTATCCTCAACCTTACGTATTCCTCTCACAGCTAGCATTTGGCAGAGGCATGGAGGAGATGGCCAAATCCAGCCAAAAAGTCCAAATTTTTCATGAAGTGCAGCTTTCTAAAAATAACCCTTGGACATGGTCTCCTTCATCTGAGAAACACAGCAGAGAAAGACAGAAAAACAGGGAGGGTCGCAGGTGAGATGCATACCCCAAACTTTTTGGTTTGTTCCTGAGCCAAGAGCCACGAGGACGCCATACGGTACTCAACCCGAACGCACGCAACTTTTATGCCATGACATCGGTTTGCACTCTTTTGCACTAAGCACAAGTTTGAAATGTCAGAGAAATGTGCAGGCGTGGATGACTGCAACACTAATTTCCACTTTACAGGCGTACTTGAATATGATGTGAACATTTTAGCTGGATCTCATCTGGTCTTATGCTCTTTTCTCCCTTTCTCAACTCAGTCCAGACCATAAATCCCCCCAGTGCTAGTAGTCCAGTGGTCCAGGTCAGGTGTGTGTATGTGTGTGCCTCCCCCATGGATACATACATACATGCAAAAAGGTACGCCTGAGCGAGAGAACGATGAGGGCACTGTGCTGCCAAAGACAAATGTTTATTCAATTGATCTTGGGGACAAACAGCTCTGACACTGTGGCCGGATCACTCACTCTTCCCCTACAGCGACAGCAGCTGGCTCAACAGGGACATTAGTAAAATTCTTGCTTTCATAATTTAGCTGGATTACATGTGATTGGCACATGTGGGCCCACTTTGGACAGTCCACTTTGTGCTAATGAGGGGTCTTGAGAAAAAAGGCTGAATACAATCACATGTTATCACAGACGACGAGGAACAATACACTCATGTCTATGTGTGGTGAATGTGCATACATGGAAGGGTTAGGCTGCTGAGGATTATTGTCATTTTTATTCATCTACAAAGCGTTTTTCCTTGATAAATGAATTACCAAATTCAAATGTTATATGTACCAAATGTTAAAAACTAACCACAAATGCCCATCTTTAAACTATGTGTTTAATCTGCCTGTGAGACAAAAAATCAAAAGCTTTTTGAGTTTTAAAGACTAGAACAATCATTCAATTATCATAATTGTCACTGATTAGGTATGTTAATCAATTTCAGCACTGTTAAGATAGGTACGTCAGGCAAATGCTTATTATCTAGTGGCCATTCACCTCTGAAACAATGGAGGCTCGTACATTGTCACATGGCTGGACTGACTGACGGACTGACTGACTGACTGAGTATTTGACTCAGACAGCTGCAAGGGTGGCAATCTGCAAAATGTACAATGATTTTACGAGCTGCCACCCAACCGAAAACTTATGAGCCTAAAATTCAATGCACAATTATAGAGGCCAAAATGATCTAGTGGCAATTGTATTTTCTCACCCTTGTGAGAGAAACCTACATGGCAAATGATAATCCTTGAGATTTCACTGCTGGTTCACTTGTGGCGACACCTGTGGTAACAGCGAGTGCAGGAATGGCGGACCCCGCCACTGACAATGAAAACTAATATATAGACAGATTGTAATTCCCATTGAATGGTTCTTGCTGAAAAAATGTTGGCCACAAATATGATAAAAAAATAAGGTCTGATTTTATGAAAATCTTAAGGATTATTACTTTAAGTGCAAAAATCTAAATGCACCAAAACAATCTTTACCAGCCTTTACGAGCAGGGATCGGTTATAGGCATATGTGCTTGTGTGTGCATGAGTCAGTGAGTGAGAGAGCTACAAGGGAAAGTGCGCAGAAAAGCAATCTGCCCCAATAATACATCCACTAATGAAAGGATTTCCGGTGTTATTTGCCAGCAGGAGGTATCGACTAATTACTGTATAACAGTATTATTTGGCAACATCTTGCAGTTTAATTATACGGCAGTGTAATTGTATTATTAAATGCAAAGGGGGATTTAGCGGTCTATTAAAACTCTTGCAAAGGAAAAGCCTGACAGGCTACTTCAGACTCACAGAAAATCCTAAATTGCGGATGGATGTCAGGAGCTTTGTGATCTGTGTGAACAGATAAAGTGATCATGGCAGGGAAGCAGCTTGGCTTGATGCAGCCAAACACTAACCTGCAGGCTGTGTGTGATAAATGTCAAGCTCAACAGGAGACTTTTTTTCATTCACAGTTCAGTGGAAACTCTCATTCAATAGTGAACAGATAAACAGTGGTTTATCTCTCCTCTCAAGGACATATTGACATAAAATGGCAGCGGCAGTTGTCAAACTATTGACCTCTTAATTGAAAGACAGACCCCTCACTCTCCCTGACATATTTTCAAAGCAGCTCTCTCCAGTGCGCTCACATAATTACGCGTTTCTCCACCGGACTTGCACCTGTTTCAGTTATTTTAGCTGCACAAAAATAATGAGAGAGCACGCATCACACTCTTATGAAGCCAAAAGGCAGAAACAGATTTTAGAATGGAGAGATAGATCTCGACACTATTATTTATTGCTTAATGTGATAATTTCCTTTGGGTAGCCACGATCTGGCACATGGTCTATGTGATAGAGCTGATAAAAATGTAACTTTTAACAGAGAAAGTACAGCTGACTATGTAACGATTGCGTTCCAGCGCGCAAAAGCACGCCAAATCCACACAGAAATGCCTAGGATGAAGGCAAATTTAATAAGCTCGGCACAAAATCTCCTCCCCCAAAAGAAACACTTACTTTTAAACAGAAAACTTCATCCTCATATTAAGTCCATCGTGGCGAGGTGTCTTTCAGCAGAGGATACGGATTCCAGCCGCTCCGACCTGACCTGCTGGAAAGCTGCATCCCGCCAGCCTCTCCATCCACCTGCTCTCGCAGTGTTACGCACGGCGTTGGCGATCAACCGCCCACTCGCCACCTTCACCACACCTAGTGGTCACACTACGGCTCTCAGGTCATTTTACCTCCATGAAATATTCCGCGTTTGTTAACCGAAACTTTGGCAGACCGCGTCTAAAAACGCCGTAGTGCGCTCACGGTGCGCTGCGTCCAGCCAGACAGTCTTGGCACCGAATCACCCGCGAACAAGCCAGGCAGAGCGGCAGGACGCACGACTGCAACGGGGAGAGAGAGGGAGAGAGGGAGAGAGAGAGAGAGAGAGAGAAAGAGAGAGAGAGAGAGAGACCTAAACAGGTCTCTCTGTGTGCGTCGGTGTCCTGCAGATCGCGGATTTTGAGTCACGTATAGGCCTATGAGTTGTCTCGTTTTGTGGTGCCTTATATCATTAAGAGTACAGTTCTGCAGCATTTATTTAGCTGCAAATTGTGTGGGCCTATATACGTCTCAAACACATCATGATAAACCCAATTAGATGTGAATATTCCATGTACAGCACATACCTGAACTTGCAGCCCTGTATCGATGAGAAACAGGTTTTTTCATTGGACCTCCAGATGCATCTTTTTGTTGATTCTTATGGAGCACATGCAGAAAAGGCAAACACCAACCCCCCAGCTGCAACACAGAAGGATGCTGCAATCTCTTCCCAAACCCATCAGCTTTCCACTGTAGTTATTTCAAGTGTTATCCAGGCCTTCCACATGCAGCTCTCAGCCAATGGTGCACATTCGTGTCAGCTGTCAGGGATGACACTCAGATCTGGAGGACGAAGCCAATCCAGCAGTCCCTCTTCCGCCTTTATAAACGGAGGAGTTATCGAGCAAGTGCAGATGGAGGGTATCCTCCGCGACCTCTCTCAGTGCACGGCTCCATGAGAAAATGTCCCGTCATTTCTCTCCACATAGCAACACAAAAGTGCTGCTATTATTACGACCAGCTGTTATCCTATCAAAGATTAATAGTTCTATTTATGTTCAGATCTGGACTGCTCAGAGGGGGGAGCCCAGTAAAGACAGCTTTGTGAAAGGGTTCATGTCTTCAGTTATTCTGTGCTGAAATGACATCCATTTAAATCAGTGTCCTGTCAGGAGGGTTATCGGTTCAGGTGTGTTTTGCTGCGCTGTGGTTTGAGGTCAGCAAGTCCTCTGGGTGGGTTCACCGCTGTGTCACTGAGGACAACATTCAACCTGCAAGCTTTTCATTTTTAAATGATCAGAAGGCCACAGTGACTACAGAAGTGCTGTTAGCATTGTAGCATTTTAGCATCATTACAGGATTAGTTTGACGTTTTGTGAAATATTTTCATTCACGCTCTTGCCAAGAGTTAGATGAGAAAACTCTCAAATATGTAGCCAACTGCACGACCAACAGCTGTAAGTTTAGCCTAGCAGGAAGTCATTCCCAAGAAATGGTCCTGCTCACAACCTCATGTAACACAGCAAATTGTTATTTTTACACTTTGGCATTTGT
>JAPZEA010000014.1:17663368-17676345 GCA_029783685.1 Heniochus monoceros | reverse complement strand
ACTTTTGGTACTTTACTTGCTTTGAAAAAACAAAAGGTGTTTTTTATGCTGTTGTTGTTGTTGTCTTTATTAAAATAGTGATTGCATGCTGTTATATTTCCCCGTAAAACACATACTGTTGGCTTCGTACTAAGGTTTCGGACATACTAAAAAATCTCACATACTGTTTTACTGTACTAAATAGCATGTTGGTAAAGACTTTCGGATGCAGCCAGTGGCGTGTCTGCTAATGCTAGCAAAAAATGCTAAGCCAAGATAATGAAAAAAGCCCAGTTGTCTCCAACAACAGCTTATCCAGCTGGCTAATTAATTACCTGAAGATGTTGATGAAGTTGTTGAAGACTTAAAGTTTCAACGTCCATGGAGGGTTCAACTTCTTTGCTGGTGGCTGCAGGTGTGCTGATGTTAGCTGCGGCTGCTGTGAGAGACTTGGTTTTCAGGCTATCAAACGCAGTAAAATCTTCAGCTTTTGATACATTTTGTGTTTGACCGCTTTTGGCTTGCCTTTGCCCTGACTCACTGTGACTTGAACAACCTGCAGGGGTGACGTAGTCTCTCTCTCTCTTTCTCTCCTTACTCTAAGTTACTCTCTCACCCAGATGTGCTCTCAGGTAGCGAAATTTGGCACCAATTGATTTAACATGAATCGGTACTCGGACGTACTTACGTAAATCATACCCTTAAAAGTACCGAGCTCGGTACCTAACCGTACGGCCTCCTAGCTCCAGCTTCATATTTAATGGACAGACAAAAGAGTGTTATTGATCTTCTCTGCAAGGAAGCAAAACATTTCTCAAAATGTCAAACAAATCCTTTGGAAGCAAAACTGAAATGATTGAGAAAAGTTTACAATTATTAATTGAAAAATGTTTTTTTTTTGTCCATAAAATATTAGGTGCTGAATGAAATATTGTAGTTTATTTGCTGACAGTCTTAAAGCAGAGTGCTACTCTGCACTACAGAGTGCAGAATGCTACTAATTTAGGCAGAAAGAGTCACGAGAAGAATTAATTGAAAATCTTTTAAAAATGTATAAAACTGATGCCCAGTGCTGTAGTTGTACTCAAGCACTGGCATGAATATGATCCAGCACAATGTAGGTGAGAGGGCCCTGTGAGTTCTCTTAGGGCAGTCAAGCAAAAGCATCTCTTTGAAGCATAATATATGAAAAGTCTCTTAACCTACTTTAGCTTTCTTCCTGCTACTTGGAGGAACACAAGCTTGATTGGAAATGCTGTAAACCATGTAGCTGCGTGGGCTGTTAACTGAGCTGTGTCTCTGACAGCAGTTGGACTGTGCACATACAGCTTCATAACGGTGAAGAGATGATGTCCTTATGTAAAGTGATAATCTTGTGATCTGAATGCCAGGACGCTCCCACACATCTGCACCCCCTTACGCTGACACAGCCAAGTAATGGCATGATGTGCCATTTTTGTGCTTGAATGTTTCAGTTTTTGAAGAGGCGGCACATCAACCTAATCATAGTCGGAGAGTTATCTACGCAGTCAGTTGATCATGATATGGCATTGTGATCTAAGCTCTCTTGGTAATACATCTCTTTGTAGTTCCTTTGCATCTGTTTGTAGTCATTTCACATCTCTTTGTAGTTGCTCAGTGTCTCTTTGTGGTCATTTCACATCTCTTTGTAGTTGCTCAGTGTCTCTTTGTAGTCATTTCACATCTTTTGTAGTTCCTTTGCATCTCTTTGTGGTCATTTTCATTACTGTAATGGTCTTTTAATTGGTGTGAATCAGAAAACAATTGACAGGCATCAAACTGAACACAGGAGCACGACTCTTAACCAACGCTTGGGGAAAAGAACATGTCAGGCCCTCTCTAATGTCATTAGAAATTATTTTAAGATCCTACTCATTACCTTTAAAGCACTTCATGGCTTGGCCCCAGATTATGCCTCAGTCTTTATCAGCTCTCTCCTTATAAACCTGCACACAGTCTGAGGTCTTCAGCCAGGATCCTGATGGCTGGTCTCATAGCTCAATTTAAGACTTAAAGAGCTCTTGCTTTTAAGGCACCCCAAATGTGGAATGACCTGCCAGGTGAACTCCACAGTAACTTCTTTGAAATTGTTTTGGACAACTCACTTTTATCAAATGGCATTCTTACAATTTAATTTTAACTTGCCAACCAGTGTTAGCTTCATCAGCGAAATCAATGACAAAAAAAAACTTGTTGACAACCTTTTTTTCACAATGAAAATGAGACTAAAGCTAAATAAAACATAACGTTTCAAAGCGAGAACAGTGACAAAATGTATGACATGAAAGTCTTATTCAACAACTTGCATGCATCTGTGGAATCGCACACTTATCTCCTGCTTAGTAATATATCATATATATAAATATCAGCAATATTTCTTGTTACTATTATAAGGAACGAGTACAGTACATTCCAGGATAAATGTCAGCGGTCTTCCTGGATCTTCCTGGAGATGTTCTCTTCAGAATATAACTGTGTCAGTGGAGAGTACAGGCAGCTGTGGTTAGGTGAACAGGAGCAGCAGAGGGCGGCTCTGTTCAAAGAGCACAGTGTGGAAATGATAACTGGCTTCACTGAGGAGAGTCAGTCTGCTGTATTACATCAGAGCAGCGTGATATGGACACTGAGCAAAGACAACAGTGCCTTTTTTTACTCACCTGGCACCTGAAACCACAGTCACTGTGCACTGCAAAGATTGTGACAGACTAAAATGTCAGCAATGAAAAATAGGCTAAAATCTCTTTAGTTTTGTTGACCAAATTTTGCCTAACACTTAATCAAATCAAAATCAAATTTGGTGCCGGAACACTGTCGCCACTTTTCTTCATGCTTTTTAGTGTTCAAGGTTTGGTTTTGTAAAGCACCTTGTAATTGTTGATTGAAGTGCTATAAAAGTTATTATTATATCATTAAGTTTGAAAGATGATGCTAATGCAGCTCATATAGTTTTTAAGTGATTGTCTGCGCACAGATGAGCCTGTAGACAAATTTTTAAACACTTGTCTTCACATAAATGCCAGATGTCAGGTCAATGGTTGTGTGCTTCTCGTTGTTCATTTGCACTGTATATAGTTTTGTGTGTGTGTGAGGATGAAAATTTAAAGGTGAATGTCTTTGTACTCACACTTTTTTGAAAAAAAATGTGAAGGCTGAAAATGGTGCAGCAGCAAAGAGACGCTAGCCATTCAGACACAACAAACGCTGGCAGAGAGGCACCTGAGTGTTACTCTGAGTGTGTGTTGTTGGCTTTTTTTGTGATGTAAAAAAAAAAAAATCTTTCTTTTCTCTGCCTGTGGCGGATGATGGGCAGTGATTCTGCTGCCTTGTTTTCAGTGGGGAGTTCAGTTCAGGTGAAGTTCAGTTAAAGGGTTTTTTTTCCTTATTTGAATCAAAGGTCCAAGGACAGAGGATGTCGTATCCTGTGCAGATTGTGAAGCCTCTTGAGGGAAATTTCTGATTTGTGACATTTGGCTAAAATTTACCTGGCTTGAACACAATCAAAAGACATGGACATGCTAGTGCTAGAAATTTATAATAACTCTCTAACTGCCCTGGTATTTTGGTTCTCACATAATAATTGAAGAGTTCTTGAAGAGGGGAAAAAGTTATGACCGCTTCCTCCATTGTGGACTCACCGAGTGAGATGTCTTGCTGTCGGTCAACAGTGTAAAGTAATGTGTCAAAGTTCACCAAAGTTGTACTCAACATGGAAATTGTGTACAGGTTTGCTTCACCCCTGTGAGCAAATTCACAAATCACTGCTTTTCCACTGTAATCAAGTTTTGAACGATCTTAAGTACAAGACATACAAGTGTAGAATGAACTGGAGTTGTCCACAAGACATGTGACAAATGCATTATTACAGCTGACTAGGGCTGTACCGAATAGTTTGAAGCTTCATTCATAATGTTGACATTCAAATTCTAAATCAACACCTGAATGCTGAACATTTTTGTGTGTTTGCTTGTTTTGGCATGTCTATTCATTCTGTTTAAACCTGGTATTTCTGCACAGCTGCAGATAAAGCTTAGGTTAAACTAATATTAGTATTATACTGCTTGTTGAATTAGATTCCAGTGGTGGCTGCGTGGTTGTTTTGCTTAGGTTTCTGAGCAAGATTAAATGTTGAAAGACGATGCAAGTGGTGCAAGGTGCGCCAAGATAAGATCTCTCATAGGTCAAATATAAGGTGCACTGAGTTGCAATATTATTTATCTGATCCCTGATCTGTTAATTACTGAATGGCCTGTTTAGGTGACAGAGCATCGATCTGTATCGGGGAGGGAGTGATAACGACAGCAACATACAACATTCCTCTGAGACACACATGACAGCCTTCCTATGCTGTGCGCTGGTGACAGACTGTGGCAGGCTGGAGGCTGCAGGGATGGGTTTGGGAGGTAGGGATGGGTTTTATTTGTGTGGTGTGTAAAATGTTTGAGATAAATAACAAAATGTTCGAAATCGTAATGTTGAAATTGGTAAGTTTGGACACATGTTTTACAACTGAAATGACATTTTTGTTGTTACAGAGAGACCCAATGGTACTAGTATCAGTTCAAATGTGAACAGTACCACCAGACTGCAGAGCAGCTTTTTTCCTCAGGCTGTGAGACTCCTGACTCTTGAAGTTTTTTTGTTTTGTTCTGTGTATAGCATGAGGAGACAACAGCTTACATTTTGTCGTACAACCCTGTGTTGTAGAATATGAATAAATCATCCTTGAACCTTGAGTTATAAGACCGAGTATAGTTAACATCGAGTTCTGAGGATTTTAATAGTGAAGAGACCACCTGCCTCAATAGACACACATGCATTGGGGGGGGGGGCGTCACTGTCCCTGTACCAATATGGTGGTCATGTAAATGCTTTGTTACAATGAACAACAGCAGCCAATGTGTTATCAACGTGTTTTTGTAACTAAAACTGCTAAAGTGCAGAAGCTTCAGGTGCATCACCACCGCTGTCCAGACTAGAGGAAGGCTGGCCCTAATTTGCATGTAGCCCAGGAGAACCAAGGCGGATTGTAATCAGATTTGTTATCTGGCCAACAGTGATGGACATATGTAGCTAAGTGTAAATGTAAATGTCCAGATTTGATTCAGATGCAGGACATTTGAAAGTGTGAATGGGACCTAAGACAGAGAAGAAAGGAGTTAAATACTTGACATTGAGAGGATCAAAGGGAATATACGAGTGTATAGTCTCATAAAAATTCTAACCTTGCATCTGTGTGTAATAGTGGCGGTGGCAATAGTAAGATACAGATGATGAGCTCGAATAATTCATAATGTTCATTGCAGATATCAGTAAATCAAAGTTTCATCCTTCATCCTTGTCTCCGCACTCTATAAGCATCTTGTGAGCTTACGTAAGAAATCTCCACTCACCCGGACAACGTGTGATGATATCATGACCACTTGAATATGTTTCAGGGACAAACCTTCGAGGCTCCGCAGAAACATTTCTCAGAACGTGAATCATCCTGAGATGACAGGCGTATTACATCCTACTGTGTTATTGCCGTGGTCAGACTGTGGGCTGAATGTGTCAGCAGACGCATGATTTGAGGGCCTGCATGGTCACATGCTCGGTGCATTGATGTGAAATACAACTTAGCTGAATAATAATCGCTTGCTTAGTGCATTGCTTTAACGGAGCACGTGCATGATCCAAAACTGGAACCCGTGGAAGGTTGTCAAGAGCTCGCAACCATAATAATCTACTTTATTGGCAGTGTATAGCAGATTGAAGTAGATTTCAAAGCTTTCTAAGCTTCATTTTAATACCTGTGACAATCTGTGTGGAAGTTATACTTATATTCTGCCTTTGGGTGTTGCTGAAATCACTTTTTATTTAGTTTTTTTTATTTCGGTTCATTCTCGGCAGAACAGCACATCAAGGGTGGCAATGTAAACTAAGCGTAGACAAATAATTTCCTATGTCTGGCTGTAGGAAATACTCATTAATATGAACTGAACCATCATAAGGCAGTGGTTCTTACTCTTTTTAGCTTGTGACCTCTGAAAATCAAATGCTGTCTTGCGCTGCAGATGTGGAAACATTCAACTGATTAATCAACTTCGCCTGTCCTTATGGACTCTAATCATGTTAACCTTTATAATTTAATGTTTTTAATATGACTGAGATGTTAAACTCTGCAGCCTATCATCACACATACAGTTTAATTTAGGATGGTATTACTTTGACTGGCGTATTCAAATTGATATTGACTATCAATGACTTGATTAAGCAGTAAAAATATTAATTAATTTACATGGAAAAATAACATATTTATCATAAATTGGATCACACTGCAAGTAATAAATTGTATGTAGCTCCTATGTCAGAAAAGTAACATATAAGATTCCATATAGAGATCCATGCTACCCACAAAGACGTCCTTCCCTCAGTTCACCAGGAATGTTCTCCCTCAATAATTAGAGCAAAAGAATACGAGGTATCCACATTTCCACTGGTAAAATATTCAAATCTCATACTGATGTTGGGAAAACATTTGGGTTTTTTTATGAACCCAAACATAATTTTCATTGAATTACATGATAGAAAATAAGAATAAAAAGCAAAACAAAGCTTTTAAACTGGAATCAGGGTTTAATTAGACATAGTACATTAGCAGAGTACAAATCTGGCAGACAGTCAAGAGATTTACTGTTGAGCACAAAGCTTTATTCTTGAATTTAGAAACAGTAGTTTTACAAAAATGGAGGTGGCTCACTGGTCGCAGCTGAATATTTATAGGTTGAGAGGTGTCACTGTCGATAGCTTATAGCTCTTAATAGATGTTTTGATGTATCACCTTTTCAAAATCATCCAGAATCTGGCTCTCTCTCTCATCTGACTGTCATGAATGACTGAAGACAAAATCAAAAAAAGACTTCCAGTAACTTGGGATTTGTTGGTGTTGACTTGAAGCTTACTGGTTTTGACTTGGGGCATGTTGGTTTTGACTTCAAACTTGGCTTGAGAGTAGTTTTGGTTTTGACCTGACTTTGTTGTTTTGAATTGATATGGGACTTGTTGGTCTTGACCTGGGACGTGAAATGGGACTTGTTCCTTTCTTGAGACTTACTGGTTTTGATTTGACTGGTCTGTTTTGACTTGGAACTTGCTGGTCCACACTTGGGACTTTACTTGGGGCTGACTTGAACTCTAATATTTAAATAAGGCTGAAGACATTGCTGCTGACCAGTCAACCATCTCTTTGTGGCTGCAGCTGACCTTTGTCAGAAAGATCCACATGAATAATATGTGCAGCGTCTCAGGATAGTTCCAGGAACATGACAGTGTCTTGAATTAAGCCCCTAGGTCCCAGAAACCTTTTGGATTAGAGAGAACAGAAAATGTCTGCAGGAACTGAGTTACATTATAAAGACCACCGTGGACCCAGTGGGAGGTTAATGGCATCTTGCTGTATTCAAATCTTGAAGAAGACAGACAGCTCTGCAGAATTAGAGTCAAATCCAGCACTCACTGTACCTCTATAACGAGGATAAAACAAGAGAAGGGAGACAATGTCAGGAACAGAGAGACAGAGTGCTGAAAAATGCTAGAGAAAGAGTGACACATGGAAAAAGTCCAAGTGAGAATAAAAAGCAGGCACAAGATTATTATTTTTATTTTTATTTTTTGCCAAAATTATGTACATTTTCTTCCACAAAAGATGGTAAAGCTTGGGCATTCACTGGTGGTCTTATTAGAAAAACTAATGAGACTAAATTTGACCAATCAAACAAAATTGTCACCTTTTCAATAGAGATAGTAAAGTAATTGAGTGCATGTATAAATATATGCAAAATGAAAGATTATCACCAATATTTTGCCAGAGCTGCAAAGGAAGTGAGAAAAAGACTGAGAGTGGTGCAATAACATCAGCAGAAAAAAGTCCAGTTGATACCCAGAATATGACTGGAATCAACAAGATTACCTAAATCTGCTTGTATTAAATGAATGAATCACCTGCTACAAGGATGGCATTCAGAGCACTGCAAAATTTTCATCAGAGGCCGACAAAGCAGCCATTATTTCATATAATTTCTGCTTTTCAAAGCTCAGAGATGAGTCATCAAAGTTAATAAAGCTCTCCAATCCACTGGACTCAAGTAGTATCAGTACAAACAACTGAAGAGACATACAAGATGTACCGGCTGATTCTGAAAGCCCTCCTTAAAGCTGAGACAGAAAGGAAATCTCCAAACAAATATAAATTTCAGCCACATATTGGAAAGAAACTCTGGCGGAAACAAAAGGCGAACGGAAAACAGGATTGGAAATGAAGTCCAAACAGAACAAATTGAAAGCCCATACTGGAAAGAAACAAGCACAGTTCAATGCGCACTAAAACTTCTGTTGACCCAAGAGTCCAACAGACAGTTATGACTTCAAAAACTGAGAAATCATTGACAATGTATTGATTCAGAGGAGGAAACGTGGCTTACGCAGACACAGGGAGGCCAGGCTGTGCTCATTTTGTGAAATACTACCTCTGGCTGCACTGTTGCATATCCAAAGACATACGGGCAAATGACTTTCACAAAATCGTTTTCCCCCTCTTCAAAACCACTTAAGAGCTACCGTAGCACCGAGGCAGACACAGTAAGTCTTTATTGATCTTGTAAGTTGTGTTGACTGCATGGCCAGAACCTGCAACGTTTCTGCCCACAATGTACAAGTCAGTCGATTGGCCACGATGTGCAGCTCAATCTGAAAGTGAGCATGGAACTCAGATCTGTTTTTTTATGAACCGAAAGTAAGAAGAAAAAAAGCTAAATATGGAGCAAGATATGCACCAAGTATATTAAAACAAGGTCACTGCAGTTTATAATGGATCTTTTCACAACAGCAATGTGTGAAATCGGACCACGCGAATGCTCAAAAACAGCAAGATGGCCGACATGCAATTTTCTGATATGCCAGAAACTATCCAATAACAGCTAATTCATATTTAATCAGGCATCATCACCCCCTCAAACTGCACGTCTAATGACAACCAATCTGGCTGAATTTTAAGCAAAGCCATGAAATTCCATTATCTGTCGGATCACTCAATTTGTAGGCAAACGAGACAATCCAAGTGAAAATTAATGTAGGCTACGAGCTCCTTTCTCAGTGATCTGGGTTTTTTTGTGATTCCACCACACGTATTTCCAGGGGCAAAGGGCTTGTCATACATTATTTAGCAGGGTTACAGGTTATGTTAGAAAAATATCTGTCCAGGACTGGAACATCAACCATGCGGCAGCAAAGATACTACGATTCCAGAGTTTAGCGTAGCTTGCTAGTAGCTTGGTAATGATAGCATTGTTAGCCAAACTCATCACTTCATCTTTCTCTTGTTAACATTAGCCTAAGGCATAAAGCTAACCACTGTGTTACTGTCATAAGCATCCAAACCACCCAGTGGTTATGTTAGAACAAATACCATTTTTAACTGCATTTGTATTTAGAATACTGTCTCCAATGCAACTAGCTGTACATTGCAACATGCAAACAATGGTGTTTCTTATTAACAGGGATCAGCGAGTGAAGATGTTGGCTTTTTACTTGGGATACATATCTCTAGCCTCATTCTTTTAGTGTTATAACCTAATGTAAGGAGACAACAAAGGACTCCACGTTGGAAACATTAAAAAGTAAAGTGGACTCACAAAGTTTTAGCTACCTGCAGCCGATGAAGCTCGCCACAGTCCTCTTTGTTTGGTGGCAAGAAAGAGGAGCCTGCCTTCGTTCTCTTCTGTGTGAAATCGAAGACCCACTGTTTCAAGAGTTATTGCACATTTTGAGTGGGAAATCTGTCACAGTTACCATTGTAAACTACATGTGGTGTGCTAGAAAGGACAGCCGGACAGTTGCAACTAAGCGGGGTGGGACTTAGCGAGCAGTCAGTTTGGACGCCCAGATTTTGGTGGCTTAATTTTGCGTGAAAAGAAATCTGTCCTGCGCAGAAAGTTAGGACTTGTGTTTCCAGTTTGATTTGACTAAACAGAGGATCAACATGAGTATGAGCAATATCAGCCACCTCCAACTCTAAAATCAAATGTGATCGATAGAAAGACATCATCATGCAGCCTAAACATCACAGAGAGCAGAAAAAAAACAGACAATCTCACAGATTGTCGCTATATTTACCATCTTATCTGGACCTTCAGCAGCAGGTCATCTGAAGCAAAATAGATATGTTTTCTACATCTGCTTCTGTATTTAGCATAGACCGAAGAGCCTACGGAGTCTCTCGGGGCCAAATTAGACAAAACTCAGCACCTTATCACTGTGAGACTCAGCCCATCATCGGATCCCCATAGCACCTAAAAACAGCTCATTGATAAACCTCATTTGGTTCGATGTGCTGCCCTCTGCATGATCCTGGACGATTTCCAGTGGGAATGTGGAGTATGTTGTTTCCTTCCTGAGAGGCTCACTAATTGAGATGGATGTTTTACGATGCAGAATGAAGTGGAAAGATATGCTTTGACAAAGAGACACACCCAAAGGTCTCGCTGTTCCACTCTGTTGGAACATTTATTTTGTCTTTGTGATGAACATTTTCATGCTGCAGCAGTAGCATTGTCTCGGCACACTGTTGAATTCACTTAAAAAGACACAAGTTATTTCTCCAGCTGAAAGGAATGCAGACATCACTCACATTGCAACCCACTCTGATAATAACCAATTATGCTTTTTTGCTCACGTGGCTAAAAGACTATATTACAAACATATAAAAAGCACATAAGAGTCTAAAAATCTACTTGTTTTTACAATCAGAGGTGAAAAGAAACAGATAGGTGCCAATGCAGCTTTCATCGGAATGAACAAATTGATCTTCTGGTCCTCGAAATTTGCCTGCAGAGAGGGAAAAGTGCTGCACGTAAACCACTGCAGGCTCCAGGACTTTGTTGCTGCCTTTTCCAACCCAGACCATACACCAGACCTGTCTATAGCGCCACACTGAATCATTACGTCTGCCTTGGCTATGCTTACCTCAGAAGTTTAATCATGTACACATGAGGGTTGTTTTGAATTGAAACAATGCAAGTGAAATTCAAGACCTCGGTTGTTTTTGTTGATGGTAATGAATTTCTTAAGATGTGTGGGGCATTCATCTTATTCATTAAAACTGTCGTTCTTCACCGAGAAAATCAAGTTTAGGCACAATACGGCTTTGAAAATGTCAATGTGTATGCAGTGTATATGGATATGTTTAATCAAATATCCCCTTCATTGCTAACTTCAAATACAAATGACATTCAGCATCAAGGTCGAATCACTACTTCAGTTTTCATATTTCTCTGATCCATTGTCTCCCTGTGATCTACAACTCTCTTTGTTCTCTTTGATGCTCATCTAAGGTCCAAAATAAACACAAGGCTGTTTACTGGACATGATGCAGCAGCAATGACCTTAGCCATAAATTATTAATGTGGAAAAATAATGAAATGTGCATACATGACCGCGATATGCATGCATGTAACATCTGATTACCTCACTGTTAGGCAGCTATTTGCACATATCTAGTAAGTGTGAGATAAGACAAGATAAGAAAGAGAGGGAACTGGTTTGAACAAGTCAAACAGGTCACAGCAGACAACATGAAAGACGTGCTGCCGCAACAGTTGTAACACGAAGGTCTTGTTACCACGTATATGTATTCGTATACGAAAGGTAGAGACATGTAGATGAAAAAACAGACACTAAAACATAGATTTCTGAAAATGCCTCAGGTGCATTTTTTCTCGGATTTACTCTGTGTGGACATTGTGGAGCATTTTGGAAACGATGATGTCATCTCCTTAATTTGCACATGCCCATTGTTGCTTTGTGTCACGAGCATGCATCTGAAACAACAGTAACAGTGACAGATTACGAGTAAGGCATGTACCAGAAAGGTGTTAAAGAACTACAGACAAACAAATAATTAGCAAAGGAAAATCAGCTCACACCACACATGCAGAATGCTCTTCTCTGGAATTTGATGCAGCCTTGATGTAGCCTTTATTTCCACCCACTGGCTCGGCATGCTGGTGCGAGCGTGTGTAATCGTTTTTGCGTTCTCATGTGAATGGAGATATTTTGTGAAACGAAGTTCGTGGGGGCAGCTTTTTTTTTAAACCGAGGGGGAATATATCTGTTTTCAAAACACATTTCCCACTTACCTGAGTCTCCTGTGCTCCTGTCTGTGGCTGCATTCCAAACCACCTACTATGCTTGCATTACACACTGATTTGGCAAAAATGTAGCAAGTAGTATTCAGTGTGTGCAAACAAAGGCAAAATCTGCAGTTTGCCAGAAATACCTGGATGTCGTACTGATTCTGCAAAAATCTCCAGTCTGCATCGGACCAGTCTATTTTGCATACTGTATCCCACAATACAAAGCAATGGAACGGTCACAGCAACCATTCAGACCAACAGCATGAAGATTTTTACAATATGTGTATGCTATTTCATCACTAAATTCACTTCTGAGAATTTTTGAGGAGAGAAATCAACTGTGTAGAATTCAAATATTGTCAGTTTTCTGAAAACTGATGACTAATTGAAAAAGTGCTCCATTGTTGGAGATGAGAAGCTCCATAACTGCCTGCAGGGGTAGCTAGCCAGCTAACAGGCCAGGAACACACACAGACCCCTCTTGCCCCACAGACCACTGCAGCCATCACAGCAACCTGCAGCAACAATGGCAGAGGAAAGCCCTGTAGCCAGCTTCCAGCTCTGATCATCAGCTGCTGGTCTCTGGTCCCACACTCCAGCCATGACGCCGGTCTCCAGAGGGGTCCTGCCCACGTCACCGTCATCCACAGCGCTCCCTCTGATGTCTCACGTGTTGCCAGCCTCCAGAGGGATTCCACCTTCGCTACCGGCCTCCTGCCTGACCTCCACAGGGGCTCAATCTTCACCGCCAGCTTCCTGCCCAGCCCTCAAAGAGGTCCAGCCTTCAAAGCTGGGCTTCCAGCCAGTCCT
>JAPZEA010000014.1:17281672-17295937 GCA_029783685.1 Heniochus monoceros | reverse complement strand
TCATAAGGCCCTCGTAAGATGCTGCTAAGGGGCCTGTAAGGTATTTATAACATGCTACCATAGAGCCCCCCACTGCTAAAACAAATCATTAGCATCCTGCAAAAATCTTATATGACTCTGAAGAGGCAATTTTTGAGGAAATGAGAAAACCTGGCTTATTTTCTCATCGATGCTGCTGCATTTTTGACATTTCAGAAGGTTCGTCAAAGGTCAGGCCTTGGTCAGGGACTCTTTTGTAGCATGCTTTTCTTTCAAGTTTTGCTCAATGGTTTTGTGCCTCTGATTTTAATTAATCTCTTTCTCAAGGCTGCTGAACTGCCTTAAATATTCATGTCCTATTAAATCAAAAATTGGCTGGAGAATAGGGTTAATCGTCAACAAATTAGTTTAATCATATTGGCAACAATGCCATTACATTATTGTTTTGATATTTTCTTGCATTATTTGCTTCTTATTGCATTACAGGCTTCATTGCATTTTATTTTATTACATTATTGGCTTTTGCTATGGGAAATGATTAAGTTAAAGGCCTCCAAAGGGTCAAACGGAGGGTAGTGTCTTATTGACTGACCACTGCAGAGATTGAACCCATGACCTTGCAGTTACAGCACAGCTTCCAAACCACAAGACCACTCCTCCATGTGTAGCAGTATGATTGGGGAGGTTTTGGTGTCAGTTTGGGTGACAGGAGGGCCTTTGTGCAGTGCTGAGGGCCTGCCTGGGAAATTGTCGTTTAAATAGCGCTCGGGGGCTCGTAAGAGCGTCCTTGATGGGCTCGTAGGGAGTTCATAGCGTGGTGGAGAGGGTTGGTAATGTAGTGATGAGGGTTCATAAGGCTGGTGTTACAGGCACAGGAAGGTCAAGAACTCTGCAAGAAGCTAATGGTGGGTTCAAACTCACAGCCTCTTTTTGACCTGACGGTGAAGAATTAGACAAAGTCGTCCTCCCACTTCATTTGCTTTTTCTCTTTGAGTCGCCCCGCCTCAATTCATTTATGTCAAACAACTACCGCCTGGTTTGGTGTATTTTGGCTAGACTGGCAATCCATGACTATACAATGCCTTTAACCTCATTATTTTCTGACTGATTCATTCACTCAATTCCTTAAAGGCTTATTTCATCTCATCGTCTCTTATTCCCAGCCCCTCTGCTCTCTTCTCTTCCCCTCATCACCCTCTCCTCTCGGTGAGGAGCTCAGGGTCAATGTGTTTAACACACCCACAAATATACGGTCTTTCTCTCTAAAGAGGGCCCCCTGTTTCTATTGAGACCCCAACATGCTCGTTAAAATCCTCCCATAACCGTGCATCCTTTTATCAAACGCTGCTCTCCCTCTTCCCTCCTCGCTCTAACTTTGCTTCTTTCCTGCCCTTCTCCCTCTTTTGTTTCTTCCTCCATATCTTCAGATTTTCTTTTCCATCACTCGTCTTTTGCCCTCCTTCGCTGCCCTTTTCACCTCGCCCATCGTGGAGGTGAAGAGTGCACAGGAAAAATGCCCCCGACTTTCTTTTTGTCTTGCACTTTCCTTTTCTCATTTCCTTCCACATACTTTCCTCCCATTATGGCCCGCTTCGCAATTTCTCTTCGTTCCCTTTCCTCCACCTAAAAGCCCAGGGGTGAAGAGTGCAGAGCAGAGTGTTTCTGCTGTGGGAGTCACGGTCATTACTGAGCTATGGACAATCACCAGAGGGAAGGAGGGATGGTGGAGAACAAAGAGCTTGGTGGAAGACCGGCCGCTTAAGCTTTAAACTGTACATCCATTCAGCTGTCAACCAAACGTCTGAGTGTTTGTGAGCGTTTGAAATGTCACAAAAAGTGCAAATTCCATCAAGCTGGTTAAACCGAAGGAGCTCATGAATGCAAGGTGCAGCGATGATCTGGTTGGTTAAATGAAATCTGAGTCGGTAGAGCCAAAGAACTGCCATTTTTCAGAGTTAATGGTAGCTGTAGGTTAGTTTGAACTTAGGAAGGTTAAGTAGGCTAACTAGTTCACCCACAGAAGCCACAGCTTTTTGGCTCGTAACACTTTTTAGCCAAGCAGCTACTCATGTTCTTCTCACAGGTTGGATATGTCTACAAGCTGAAGCTGCAGCTAAAACTTGCAGTTAGTTGGTCGGCCTGTCCTCCACTTTGGTCCAAGCTGAAACATCTCAGCTACTGGTTGGATTGCCATAAGATTTTCTATAGAAATTCATGGTCGTCAGAAGACGAAGCTTACTGGCTTTCGTGACCCCCTGACGTTTGCCCTTGTGCCACCAGCAGGTCAAAGTTTTCACAATTCCAATGAAATATCTCGTATATCTAGTCAATGTATCGGCACCAAAGTCTGTGCAGACATTCATGGTTCCCAGAAGATGTGTCCTAATGTTTTTGGTGATGCCCGACCTTTTCTCTACTGCCACCATGAGGTTGGCGTTTGTGGCATTGAGTGAAATGTCTCAAGAACAATTTCCACAAAATTTGGTACAGACATTCGAGTTAACCTAAGGATGAACTGTAGTAACTTTGGTGATCCTCTCACATTTCGTCCAGCTCCATCATGTCATCAAAATTTTGATTTTGACATTCCCATCAGCCCCAGCTGTGTGATATATTGTTTTACTTTACATAATGCTACCTTGTGTCTCTCTCTGCAGGACTTCGATGATTTCATCTTTGCATTCTTTGCCATTGAGATGGTGATCAAGATGGTGGCTCTGGGGATTTTTGGCAAGAAGTGTTACCTCGGAGACACGTGGAACCGCTTGGACTTCTTCATAGTCGTGGCTGGGTGAGTTGAGCAATTACGCGCGCAAATACATGCACACAAACATACAGGTGGCAAAGCATGGCTGTGCATAAACACTGGGGGCTTGCACAAGAAGCAGCATACGCACACACATGCAACAAATTTGAGTGGTAATCAGTCTGCGAGTCAGGATTTGGGAGTAGAGGGACAGAATCAGGAGCGTAATGGATGATTTGGGATTGTAAATGGAATTGTGTCACGAGGTTTCAACAGGCTGCAGGGTTTCTTTGCTCGCTGCCCCAAGCGCTGATCAAACTACTTTTGATTTAAAGCACTAACCTGTTAGAGCCAGTCCTCTAAGTCACATCGGGCCACTTCCCAGTGCTCTCCACTGGATTTGTCATGTAATTAACTTCCCTAAATGTCCCATAAAAGCCATTTTAGTAGAAATTGGTGGCAAGCGCCCTCTTAAATTCATAAGTGCTCCGAATCTGTCAAACAGCAGAACTGAGTGAGATCAGGCTTTAAGGTGAGGGAACCCAAAATTATTATCATTCATTTTTTACTGACTTTCTTCACTTGTGCGCTTTATCACTTCACGCCACCTGCAGATTCAACACGTTTTGTGCTTAACAACTTCCATCACGTACATGCGCACACATGCATTTGTGCTTCATGCACAAATCCTGGCGCACAATGTGCTTGCACACACAGTGCTTTTGCACACACATGCACATTAGTACAGATGCATATATATGGACAGACAATCTATGCACACACGTGGATGCACACAGTATACGAGCACAGTGCGCACAGAAACTCACACAGTGATGTACATACACTAATGCACACACACACACTGTAATTTGATTAAACATGTTACAGAACATAGCCTGCTGGTCTTGGTCTGACATTTTCATCACACTACATCCCCTGCTGGTTTTTAATGCCACCCTTCTGCCGCAGCTTCTGTTGTCCATCAGTGGGAACAGGACACATTTCCTTCTGAGCGTGCGTGTGACTGCGTGTGTGTCCTTCAGCAGCAGAGATGAGATACATCTCACCTGCTTTTTATGCAGTAACAAACCTGCAAAGCGTCGCTGTGATAGACAGCTGTTTTCTACAGTGGAGGGTCACTGTTTTGGTCTTTTCTTTCAGCAGCAGCCCTGAGCTTCTTCCTCAGCCCTCATTCACTTAATTCCTCTACTCTCTTTATACCTGCATCATATATCTGAGTGGAAATCGTTTAAGATCAGAGATAGTAAAAGCTGCTTCTCCAGCGAACAACTGATCCAGTGCCAATGAACTAGATGGGAAATACCGTAATGTCTGATATTCAGACACTAATCCACTCGCTGATAAGAAGGCCAATAAAATGATCCTCAAAGTTAAACTACAGCTACAGGCAGTGAAAACAGGTTTAATGTTCATTCAAGGAGTACATAGTTACACAGTTACAGCGATGACGAATAGAGATATTCTACTTAGATGCCTACAGATGAAGCTATAATGTACTGGTGGAGGAAACTGGGTCATTGCAGCAGTGCAGAATAAGATATGCGTAAGGAATAGGCATTAGATGAATGATTACTGTGTGGAATTTCATAATAAGACAACTGCAATAGACCAACCCATCCATTTTTATGTGCTGCATATATTGCATTCCAAGTTTTATTTAAGGTCTATTTCTCCAAAAATTAAACTAAGCACAGCCTATAAGTATGATGAAATTATTCTACTATTATTTATACTATTATTTTTTTAATGCAGTGATTTGAGTAAGATAATTCAGAAATGTATTCCAGTGCTAGCTGTAGTCAGCTACATTCTGTGTGAATATCAAATCTACTTTGAATCTACTTCTCTTCGTTATCGGTTAATCTGCCAGTATTTTTCTTGCATTCCACAGCTTTCCCAGTCTTTTGTTGCTCCTGTCCCAACTTGTTTGAAACGTGTTGCTGCAGCAAATTCAGAATAAGCAGATATTTGCAAAAAATCAATGAAGCTGATGAGGTCAGACATTAAATATATTGTCTTTGTACTGTTTTCAGTTGAGTGTATATTTAAAAAGGATCAGCAAATGATCATATTCTGTTTTATGCATCATGTTTTGCACAGTGTCCCAACTTTTTTGGAATCAGAGTTTTATTTAAATTGCTTGCTTTGTCTGACCAACAGTCCCAAACCCCAAGATATTCAATTTACTATCCTAGAAGTCTGTGAAAACTAAGAACTAAATTCACATTAGAGATAGAGATTAGAGATAATAGAAAAAAGTGGCCTGTATGGAAATGCATATTGAATTGTAGCCTAAGTGTATTGGTTACTTTAGTTAGGATCAGCTAATTGTAATTATTGAACATACTGATTAACAGCTTGTGGTGGCGTATGACAGAAATAGTGTATGTGTGTGCAGGAACGTGCACGTGTCAGGTGTTTACCCTTTAACAGTAAAGCTAAGGTGAGAGATAAAGGTCTGTGTTTGCATGAGTGCAGACCAGGCAACACTTTCTGTGAGGAATGTTCATTTGCAAAGAAGAAGACGGCCACTGTGCCAGCGGCATTTGTTAACACGCCTGCAATTCATTTTCAGTTCATGCACTGATAGTCAGTTACACTGATATCGTTGGTTTGACCTTGTGTATGATAATAATAGAGTTGTAGGCCTGTTCTTTGCACAGCATCCCCTCCCTTAGTTGCTCATTCACACACGCAAAACCATGTTGTGATGCAGCCTTCTGAGACGTTAAATGTAAACCGGCCTGTGTCTGCTCTGCATGTCGATACTTTGAGCCGCACACAGGCCTTTGAATGGTCTGTTGTCTGCCGACCGCGAGATGTGGGATCTCATTGATGTCCACACTTTCATCCACAGCCACACAGAACACCGGATCCTGAATATGATGGTGTCTTTATTCAGCAGTCCAACTACAAAAGCTCTGCACTTTTGAGAAAAACCTCCTTTATCTAGTCTCCGTGTGTGAGTGATCCCCCACGCTTGGCAATCCATTCTGAAATTTTACGGCTGACCTCTGCAGCCTGATTTTTGGAGATATGCAGCGTTCATGTTTTGACGCTACCCTCTTGATTAACTTTTATTGGACTCATCTTTGTTTTTCTTGTGCTTGGTGACGCTTTACACCTCGTTTGATACACCACAGTTTCATAGCAAAATGCGCACGTGGGTCCGTCTCCTCTTGTAATGAACCCGAACTCTGCTGTCCAACTGGGCTCAAAAGGTCTGCTAGACTTGCTCACCATGCGCAAACCTCTTTGCCAGGCGGTTACGGCCTTCTGCGCCTACGCTGCTGTGCAAGCTTGATGTCTATTTGTGCTTTCAATTGCTAACACAGTTAATTCAAGCATCCGTGTTTTTTCTGCTGTGTCATTACTTAATGCAGGCCATACTTTTGTCTCTTTATGGTGCAACAAGATGTGCAATGAGAAATGAGTAATTCATCCTGCTGGTTCAGTCCGTTTTTATCACTGATCTACATTAGCAGCCTGTAATTATCAGACCAGGCGGTAATATTTAACAAAGCAGTGACGTATGTCAGCATTGTAGGGTAGTATTTACTTTCTCACATACCACTGGTTATGGCTTGGTAAGTTTTAGGTTGCTGACCTGTGAGCTAAAATATGTAGACTAAAACAATATATATATGGAGAGATGTGGCTAAAAATATTTCGGCTCTTATCCAGCAGAAAATAAGCACAGGAACACGCTCACGTCATGTTCATGGACCCTATACAAGGAAATCTTATCAGTTTAGATTTGGATCCTAGCGCCTGCTTGGCTTTATAGATTTGACTTTACATCAGTGCAGACTGCTCAGGCCAGCGTACGCTCGGCCTGGGTTCTGGTCTGGCAGTTTGCATGCAGTCTCCCATGCACCTCGTCTAGGTTCGAAATCAAGCCCTGGACCGTTATTGCATGTCATCCTCTTTTCTCGCCCTCATCATGTTTCCTGTCACACTTTACCATGTAAAAACTGCGAGAAATGTCACAAAAATAATTCATGGAAAATGTTGGCACAGGTTCTGTGTGTGTACCGCAGCATGAATAATATGGAGCGTGACAGACAACATGGCACAAGACATTAACTCCATTTCTGTGTCTGTATCTGCTGCTGTCTGCATGCGTGTTGGCTGACATGTGCGAGCGTGAAAACGCATGTGTGTGCGTTTGTGTATGTGTTAACATGTTTTGGTGTTTTCATGGTGTATGCTATGGCGCCATTTCTGAACAAATTAGAAAAAAAAAAATCTCATCTGTGCCCCGAGCCATACAGAGACAATGGTAACCTAGGAAACGGCTGGTTGTCGAGCATTTGATATATCCTGGCAGCAGTTGTTAAGTCTGCGGAGGACGGCTCTGATGAACTGTTTGTTTCTTTCTGAGACGATAATTACAGCTAAGCTGCCTTTTCAGCAGGTCTGCGCTCTCTCCTCCTAATCACCTCGCTGTCAGGAGGGAATGATGGAGGGATGCTTGTACCAGGCAGGTGGAGAAGGAGAGGGAGGTTTTTCCTGGTGAACGGCGGAGGGAGTGCAGGATGGATGTGCTGCCGCATTCACGCGATAAAGACAGAATCAGTGGATGGAAGTTTCACATTTGAAAAGGTTTTATCAGTTTTTTTGGCGGTGGATGAAAACTCACGCTGCCGTCGCAGGTCATTTTGCGGTTGCATCAGTGGGCACGCCTTCAGAACGCTGGCCGTCTCATTTGTGTCTGACTTTGCGATGCTTAGCTCGCTCTCGGTCATGAACTCACGCGCGTCACCCTTCAGCTGCGTGCGCGTGAAGTGTGAAAAAGCCGATGACGGCACCCAGTGTTAGCAGAAAGGTTCGCCCAGGCTGCTTGATGGCTTCTGATGACGTGCGCTAACACTTCCAAGTTGTTTGTTTTACCTGTCAAGTTTTTCAGAGCTGTTCGTGCACGATGTGAACACACAATTTCTTCACCATCATCTCAACATAAAACAGGTTAGAACGCATATAGATATGTTCTGTGTCTTTGTTTTTGTGCAGCATCCAACTATCCCAGAGCTATGACTTACTGCCTCACTAATATCAATGAACCTCTGAACTATCAAACAATAATGTCTCATCTTAAGCTTGGCAGTCCTTTGAAAGTTTGTCCATAGTACAACAAAATACTCCAGCTTATCTTCATAAAACCCAGGCAACACATTCTTCAATGTTTCATAGGGGAAAAGGGAAACCAGTAAGTACAATATAGTGCGTGATGATCACATCACATACATGGCTGCAGTAAACTAGAAAGAACACAGCTGACATTAGAGGACGTTTTCGGTTTATTACAGCTTGAATCTTATTTTTATTCTTATTTGGCTGTGGGGGTGGCGGTGTTTGTCCATGCCTGTACACCTTACTGGTCCAGACTAAAATATCTCGACAGCTGTTGGATGGATTGCCATGAAGGATTGTGCAGACATTCATGTTCCCCGGAGGCAATCCTACTGGCTTAGTGGTGGTGGTGATATTTCAGGTGCAACCACTTTTCATTTAATAAAGTGGTTTAGTGAATCTGGCTTCTTTATAACCTGCTCTTTTCTTCTCCTGTTGAATTTTGCCGTAGTGACGTCGCCATCTTCTCACATCTCAGTAATTACTCTGGTAAATAGAATGTTAGCGTAAGTGTAGGAAACGATTGGCAGAACTACAAACGTTAGACATACATAATGAACTGGAAGTGTCCTCTCCTGTACCAGACAACTCTCCTAACCAGCCAGGTGCAGTGAGCAGCATGGATCTGGCACTTCGATCGCTCTGTAGCCCAGTTCGTTATCTGTTTTGTCGGTTCTGCATCTGTGAATGCATGTATAGCCAAAAATAACTTTTTCATTGTTGCAGGAGGTCCGTTCCATGAGTGAAGCAACAGACTGAAACACAGATATAACGTGACTTGACACATCTTATCTCAAATTATAGAGGGAACAATATGCAGCTACAGAGTGACAGCATGAAAAATGTATGAAGTTCCATTTATTCCAGAGATTTTCAAATTAAACGGGACGGCGTTTGAAAGCAAGTCTTTATCTATTCATATCAAGAACAGCACACTCTGTTGAGTAAATCTGTTAAAAACAAGTCCGTTTGTATATCACAGAACTGCCTATAGCAAAGTGTAAGAAAACTAACTTACATTCTAAACTCAACTCTAAATTGAATGACTTGTTAAAAGAGTGTTTTAATTCATTTATGTATTTATTAATTGATTGGTGCAGTGGAGCCCCAGTCGATAGCCGAGGGAGTCTAAATAGCAGAGTGCGCAAGCACTTACTGTAGCAGACAGGGTATCATATCCATAGTACATCGATCGGACTTAACTCACACTCTATGTGGCTGGATTACTCCTGGAGGGAGACAGAAAGGATAGTTGAGGAGGAAGAGGGGGAGTGAGGAGGGAAGAGGCAAGAGGAGGAAGGCTGATAGTTTGACGGAGAGAGGCAGACAGAGGAAGAGAAGCTGAGGCAGTCGGGTCGATTGCTTTATTGGATTCCCTCAATATGTATTTGGCGTGATGTCTGATGACAAACACCACGGATGAAAATACTCTGTTTGGTTGTATTGGCTCTGAATTACATCCTGCTGCTCTATATTTCACACATAAACAGTGATCAAATAGGTACATTTATAGTAAGCTACCCATAGTAACCATTTTCTCAAGATGAAATATTCCATGTTATCATTTCTTGCAAATATGTTGTGAAAAGTCAGAAAAAAAGTTACAGAAGTGTGTAACAGAAACATTTTTGTCTGAGATATAGATGGGAAATGCAATAACCTCTAACATACCAGAGCCCCATTTGTTTAACATTTTAATTACAATAAATTAATACCAGTGACATTTCTGGCCATTAAGACCGAAGACTGTCATATGCTGCTGTCCTCTGTGCTTCACCTTGTGTGCAACAAAGTTAAAATACATCTGAAATCTGCAGGTTTGCTAGACAAAGGACCTGTTGTGGTTTTCAGTGCAGAGAGAGCTAAAGCTTTGAGAGTTTCTCGAAGTAGCGGATGTTTTAAACAGGAGAGATGCAGTAATCAAACAACCTGCGGCGTGTTTGTCTGCTCCAAAGTAAGAGGAAGCAGAAAAGTTTCTGGTCTTCCTGTGTATTTGAGAAACGTCTGGCACCAAGCGAAGATATGGTGCACCCATCATCTTGACCGTGGTCCCAGTCATTGAAGTTAATTATATGAAGGTATCGCTGTTCATTTTACCGTCATACAGTCTAATGATATTTAAAATGCAAGCTTAGCACGTTTAACCGTCTTTAAATATTCAACACATCCTCCTGGATTTCAGACCTGTGATTGAGTCACACTAAAGGAGGTGAGAGAGAAGCACAGAACCCAATCCTCAGCGTCTTCTCCTTTCTTCTCTTTATGATTTATTGATGACTCTTTGGATGGACTCCAGCCCCGTTTAGGGGATGGCAGGAGGAAGAAAGAGTGCGAGGACGGAGGAGGAAAGGCGAGAGAGGAAGAGAGATGTCAAGAGGGAGGGAGAGTGAGAGACACAAGTGGGTAGAAAGACAGAAAAAACTCGAGAGAGAGGAAGAGACATGGTAAAGGGAAAAGTGAATGCACAGTTTTTTTGTTTGTTTTTTTTTACCTCAGGTGCAATTTTGATTAAACATTTTGTAAAATACGCTCATTTGCTTTCTTTCCGAGAGCGAGATGACTAATATCACTCCCATTTCAAAGAACATCAAAGTACAATGGAAGCGATCGTTGAGTCATTCATTAGGTAACAGACAAACACATGCATTGTATCACATGTTGGCCAGTTCACACGTGACAAAGTGCACACATCACTTTCTCCAACTACTGTCTGTCACAGGTAAGTAGCTGGTTTCTGTTGTGTGTTACCTGAATGGTGCACCTGGTGAAATGTCGCCCATGGTTAAACAGACAGGATACAGCATATCAACTCGGCTGCTTTATGTGTTGTTTGTTACATTTGCTTTGAGCAGAGCCAGGCTACCTGCTTCCCCCCCGTCTATAGTCTGTATGCTAAGCGAGGCTGAAGGCATCCCGACTCCGGCTCTGTCCTTATCGCTCAGACACGAGATTGATATCGATCTCATCTCGCTCTTGGCCAGAAAGCAAATGAGTGTATTTGAATGTTAACTATTCCTTCAATCTAAAAGCAGAGTCAGAGAGAGAGTAAGCGTGAACGACTGATGATGCAGTCCAGAGGAGAAAGAAAGAGAGAGGACACAGGCAAGGATACAGCATCCATGAACAATGATGGGCATTAAACAACCTGTCCGCTGCCAGGAGTCCAGCTGTAGGTCCCTCAGCCCCCTCCTCCCTCCCTCCCTCCCTCCCTCCCTCCCTCTGCCCCCCGGTAAGCTTGCAGTGCACAGCATCAGGCCTGGACCGCTGTATTTCCTTGTCCTGGGTGTCCTTATCAACGTGGGTTCTCCTCCATTAGCTAGATTATCGACCCGCTACAAGTGGGTCAGCAGATCGGCCATGGATTATCAATCAGAGGGAGGGAGTAGATGCTGGAGAGATGGAGGGAAGAAAGATAAAGATGAAAAAGGTGGAGCGTAGAAGTGTGAGCAGAATGTTTTAAAGCCTCCCCAGGATGCATTTGCATGTAAAACGGAGCCCATATCATCATCCAAAATTAGAGCGTAGTAATCGAGAGGAGCATCCTGCAGCCTCTGCTGATTCACCCTGTTCCCAAATGAAATCCTGCTTTCATTAGTCATCGGAGGGAAGCCCTCTCCGTGCACAGAAAGTGAATACACTTAGACTGTAAGCATGCAGCCACAGACCTGACTCACCTGTGTCATATTATACTCCTGTCTGTCTCTTTACTGAGAATGTAATTCAGAAAGAAATTATGTAGTTATTATGAAATTGCTCATCATGCCTTCCAAAATAAGAAAAATACAAGTGCTTTGTAAATGTCTGTAAGCCATACAGAGACCTGATACTTCTATCCAGTACTGGTTTATCTTTGATTGATGTTCCGTTCTAGCATCTTTTAGTTCATACAACACAACACATAGACTAAAAAAGCATACTGCTCTTTATTTTCTGTATTATTTCCATGCATGCACATGTCACGGCTTCATTAGGATGTCATTTAGCTTCACTTCCCTGCAGTTCTTTCTCTCCTCTCACAGCGCTCCCTCTCAAGCTCCACCTTTTCTCTCTCGTTCTCTCTCACCTGCACCGTCCATTCTTTTCTCCACCCTGCTCGGCCGCTGCACTGAACCGACCGAACTTCGCGTTGATGACAGCAAACTCTTGCTTGAAGCACTTGCCACTGCTTGTAAACCTTAACTGCCGTGAGCACACGTTTGTGATTAAAGATAAGTGTATCGGCGCTTTCGGTCCTCCTTTCTCTCATCTGGATTTTGTCCGCTGCATAGTCAGATGACACTGTTTGAAGTGATTCTAGAGTAAATCAAACTCAAACTGTGGGTTTCAGTTCCAGTGAAAATGACACACTTGCTCGTTACAAACAAAATCTCTGCAAAGTACGGACATCATGTTACAGGATCTGTGTGTATAGAGGCTCAGAGTTGAAGCCTGGAAGGATGTGCTACTATTAGCTGATAAATGATAATGATAAATGGGAATATGTATTTTGTAAGCTTTTTTATGTTTTACACAGCAGCATTTACATACATTTCCACCATGCCCACAGAGGCCACTTGATTCTGATTGGCTGGAGGATGTACATTACTTTGAGGTCACATCCTCATCATTACATCATTATGAAAGCTTGAAGAACACTTTCAGTCGTTTCAGTTGTTGCTAAAGTGTAGCTTCTCTTACTAAGTCTCACTAACACAAGGTTGACACTGATAGTTAATATTTAAAGAGCATTTTGCTAAGTAAAAACTTCTTATCGATTGCAAGTGGCCAAGACATTAGCAGATGCCAAGCTCAGCAGTTATCAAAAAATAGCACGCATATTATTTTTTGATAGCAGAAGGAAAGTCCTCAGGCATAAGCACATTCACAAGAAAACTAGTTTGTCGAGCTTGATTTTGTTTGACCTGAGAACAGTTGGTTTGGATTATTCTATTTTATGTGCTGTTTTATATGCAGGAAAGACTGTCACAGTTTGCAGGCGGCTTTGTAGACATAGTTTGCCTCAGTTACGAAATAATGAGTTTCCTGGAGGGGATAAGCACATAACTTTATTACTGTAATGTTTTATTAAATATGTGCTGCTTTCACTGAGTCTTTTGTTTTTATTAGTTTGAAGCAAACGGCACCTCATTGCCCATCAGACCTTTACCAGAAAGGAGGGTGCAACACCGGGGTCTAATATAGATTTCCCGTAAGGGTATGCTAACTCTAAGTGCTCGTGAGCAACGCTCTTATTGCCTACCCCATGTAGGACTGCAGCTCTGTAGCTGAGACCTCTGACTCTTCTGCTTGGCGGCGAGAAGAGGGAGAATTCCCTCACAGTATCTGATTGTTGCGAGAGCAGGAGAGATGTTCAGTAATCAGCCATGACGGCGAAGAATAAGTTGGTTAACATTTGGGTTAGATAAGCGGCAGAGTGGGTTGATGGCGGAAAGTGTTGCTGATGAAAGGCTTTCAATCTGATTCAGCATGAAAACACTCCATCTGTCTGTTCTCTGTGGTTTTTCCTCTCTGCACGTCTCGCTAATGATACTACATGCTCTCGCTTTGATATTATCAGACCCTCATCATTAGCTCTCGTCCGGGCAGCGTTGTTTAAATGTGTGCTGTCACATAAGAGTTGCCTCTGTGATGCACGCACTGTAGCATTTGCACTTCAACAATACACTGTGTGCGTATCCTGTAACCATACACCACGCTGAAACCCACCTCCTAAACACACACACACACACACACACACACACACACTCAAAGAGCTATCCATCAGTCAATTGATCTGCTGAGGAACATGTAGTGTGACAGCTTGCCTGTCAGTGACGTGGAGGCCAATAGAATGGAAACAATATGTGACTGAGGGAACACCAGAGGAGAGGACAGATGACTGGTTAGCTCATAATAAGTGATAAATGGAGGAATGTGCAGCTGCAGTGGTTAAGCAGTGGAATGCAATAATCTATTAACAAAGTCATTATCTAAAGTAATAATAACAGGTGAAGCAGCAATTTGACTGTGGATCAATCACCCAGCGTGACGGCTGATGATGAAAATGAACTGAGCTCCGGGACAACGCTTTGATTCCCAAAAACATTAAATAACTGGGAACTGAAAGCATTACTCAATTTTTATGACATGACTCAATATTTCATGGATGAATGCTTTCACTCCAGGGTGTTGGTGTTTTGTATGCAAATGTTTAATATGGTCAAGTAGCCTCAAAAACACTTCAAAATGAAATCTAGTTCCGCATGGGACTAAAATAAAGCAACAAATGTGATTTCCTCTCAAAATATGCACTAGGCTGCAGCAAATAAATAGCTTGCTGCGTATGACATGATCAAAGTGGGTTTTGAGGGGCTTTTGAGCTGTTGGAAGGTGTTATAGAAACAAAC
>JAPZEA010000014.1:17210471-17221263 GCA_029783685.1 Heniochus monoceros | reverse complement strand
CCGGAGAAATGTCTGTGGAAGATCGCGAGGAGTGGGTAGGAAGATATGCAAATGTGAGATCGCTCATCTTGACATCAGTGTCTGTGAACAGTGATCGAGAACAAAACAAGGCATAAACAGCTCTGCTCTACTGACTGAAGTCAAACTGGGTTGGCGATTTACAGATCGCCTTACACTAAAGTATACTCGGAGTGTGTTGTGTGTTTGTGAGGTGTGAAATTTGTAGATCTAGCAACCACACTGAATCTCTTTCGTAGCCGTTTACGGGGTCACAGCAAGTAAAAGGACCTGCCGTGCATCCACTGTGTTTTTACACAACAAAGTGAATTCAATATACCGGCCGGGGTCTCTCTGAGTAGTGCTTTATTGCATTTTCCTGGGAGTTTCAGTGTGGTTTCTCTGTGAACCTCCTTGCATGACGACACTTCTGACAACACAGTTATTCTTACTCACCCTCTCTCTGTACCCTTTGACCGTTGGGATCAGGGAGACCACAACCTCACCTGTCTGCTTGCAAGAGCGACGTTGCCTCTAGCGACTGATCCGAGGTCAAATCTTGAAAAAGGACGGATGTGGCATTGGGGCTGAGATACAGCTGAGCAGGGATCCGCGTTTAGAGGCAACCTCAACCCACCTGCTTTCTGTTAACTCAGAAAGAACCAGAGATTTGCACAGGTGTTTTCCTCTAACGCTGTGTGCTTTTGTGTGTCAAGGGTGATGCTTCTAAATCGGGTTCGGAGATCGATTCCTGTGCACGAAGTATGGAGGACGTTAACGGCAGCAAGAAGGATTTATCAGCCTCTGCAGGTGAGGCGTGCTCATAAACCGTACATACTGTATGTATACAGACACATATTGCATTGCTGCACTCTGCTTGAATCAACGAAGAATGCAAAGGATTTAACTCAGCCCTCTGTGATTTATCAAAGCCCCTATTACAAACTTGTACCATCTGTGTTTGCACAGTTAACTGCTGGCATTTTCCTCCCTAATCTCTGATAGATCCCTGTAGATTACATACTGTGCTGCTCTTCTGACATAATGTATCTAAAATTGTGTAACAGCAGAAAGTTAGGTCGAAGGTATTGAAAGTATACCCTGTGCAAACATTCCCCCACCTGTTCCATGTCTGTGGTCTCCTGTTCTCCGCTGGCTTTCCGACCACCCTCGGCGGGCACGTGCCTGGCTGTCTCCCTGCACAGCGTCAAACCAGTACGGCGGCCTCATCCATTATTCCTCATACGCCAGTTCCCATCCCCTCTAATTACTGTTCACGCAGACTGAAAAGCCCACTGGAAACACTACTGTACGGAGCAGAACTCCCAGGCGTACGGTATCTTCTCCCCTTCAGCCCCTTCAGATGCTCAGTCTAAAACTGCTTACAAAGCTGGAAGAGCCTAACACACATCCTCTAGGCCTCGGATAAAGGTTGGAAGACGAAGGAATTAGCGCTATTAAGGTTGCATTGCTCTCCGCATGTCATGTATTTGTGTTGCTGCCAAACATAATATTCTCTCCCACGCATCCCATAAGATTAATGCCCTGCTGAAATATTCATGTTGCTCAATAACAGTATTAGCATCCATTTTTAAGTATGCTGTGCATTACTGAGGGTGCATCCCTGTGGCACTCCTCCCCATGTGCCACCTCTTCTGCTTGTTTTCATCCAGTTTAGCATTTTCAGGCTCCTCTGTGATGTTGTTTTCAACGTTTTTTGTTCTGTCTCTCACTTCTGTCACTTTCTTCTCAACACTGCCGCCTTCATCCATTGATCTCATTCTCATCCCCTTTGCTCTTACCCACCCCTAACCAGCAAAATCGTATCTTCTTCGCCCCTTTCTTTGCTAATAGTGCCTGTAAATTGTCACGTGGACCTGAAGACCAACTTGACTCCACCTCTGATCACCCACACGGCTGCCACTCCCATGCCCGTACCCAAGTTGCCCGTCGCAGGTGACCCCATCCTGGGCTACGAGTCCCGTCGAGGCAGCAACGTTTCCGTAGACCCAGCCTGCTATGACAAATCGCCGGTTCGTATGTCTGTTCTCACATATACACCAAATGCATGTGGCAGTCATCAAAGCCAGCATTAGTACATGTATGGGGATAAGTGAAGAATTATCCCCAGCCTCCACCATCTCCCAGCCTTCCCCTAAGCATCTCTCTGAATTCACTGTATGTGTCCTGCCGATGTGTGGAGGTCACTGTGATTGATGATGATTAATGTGGCGTGAGGTCCGACACTCTACTTACGGCTGCCACTGCCACTCTTGATTTGACAAACTGATGATGGGGATAAAGACCTGAGAAAATCAGCCCAGATCTCTACATCTGCTCCCGTCTGCCTGTCGACGTGAATCTCTATTCAATTCAGCTCACGTCAAGCTCAGTCAATCTGATTCAGCTCGGTTTATGTGTGTGGAAGAACAACATCGCCAGAGTACTGAGATTCATGATCAACACTTTTACATGCTGCCCCGCTTGTTGTTTCTTTTCTGCCTCCTGCTTTTTATCACTCTGTCTTCCTCTTGTCCTCACTGCTGCAGACCAGTGCCCGGAGCTCCTCTCCCCATGCTCCGTGGAGCTCTGGCAGCGGCTGGACCAGCCGGCGGTCCAGCTGGAACAGCCTGGGCCGGGCCCCGTCACTCAAACGCCAGAAGCGGCAGTCCGGGGAGCGACGGTCTCTCCTCTCCGGGGAGGGCGGCTCCAGCTCAGAAGACGGGGAAGGTGGAGGAGAAGGAGGAGGCGGGTTGCTGGAGGATGATGACGCCTCTCTGGCCAGGACTGACTCCATGTCCCAGTCGCAGAGAGGGCCCCGACACCGGAGGATGGAGTCAGTGGAGACTCGGAGCTCCATGGATCTGCCTCCTGATTCTCTGCTGCAGGTAGAGCACTGCTAATAACATCTGATCTGGAGCACAGCAGGGATTGAAACTACACGCACAATCTCCGCAAAGTCCTGCCCACTTCACAGTAGAAGCTTTTAGTGCACATCTTAAAATTTTATCGTCACGTTTTTATTGCATTCTTCTTTGTTGCACTTACTGGAGTGTTATGCCTCGTCATAGCTCTGAGCAGAAGACGCTACAGCCCCGATTCCGAAAAAGTTGGGAAACTGTGTAGGACATGAATAAATCAGAGTGTGACTGCTGAATGCAGCATTATGATCTTTTTTGACATATTCACACGTTTTAAAGCACAACGAAACAAGGTGTGTGAGTTTTACTGGGCTGATAAACCTTCTTCAGAACAGCCGTTGAGTTAACCAGGTTATGATAAGCATTAGTTGATAAGCATTAGTCACTATGGTGATGCTCTTCACTCATACGCCATAGAAGGCCAATTGTACGCTGGTTTTGCTTCTAAAAAAGATTAGAGCGGCGGTATTTACTGGATAAATGCTCCCCTTTGGCTGGTGGAATGTTAGCGAGGGAACTCACCTGCTGCAATGTTTGGCTTGAATAGAAACCTTCATTCACAGAGCTCTCAGGGGTACATGAGGGGAAAACCTCACTCTGCTGTACGGACGGAAGTTGCTTTACGGGACAAAACAGGCTGTAGTTCTTTCAGCCCAGCGCAACACTCCCAACATGTTTGTAGTCTTTACAAAGCCAAAGAGGAGACAAGCACACAGTGTATCACAGGGACGAGGATAACACCCTCACAGACCCTCACAGTAACAATTCAGTACAAAACCTACATATATGAAACAGAGCTGACCAAAAAGAGTGCCACACAAAGCGCCTGTAAAAGAATGAGACTATAGCACTTACGTGAGAAGTGTAACTTCCTGTCCCGTTCCCTGTCCAGGTGCCCTTCCTGTACCGCTCAGCCAGTATGCACAGCTCCAGACCCCCCTCACTGGGCCACTTGCGGCTCCCAGAGCACAGCGATTGCAATGGGAAGGGCTCCCTGTCAGTCCTGGGCCCCACACATGTCTCTCTGGAGGACAACACTGAAGATGAAAACGCAGAAGAGGAGGTCAACCTGGTCAGTCTGAGGGCATGTTTGCATGTACTTCTACTTCTGTCTTCACCAATGAAAATCATTTTAAAGACTGGAAATGATTTCTAGTGAATAGAATCAGGACTCAGCTATTTGCATATTGTGTTAGGCCAAAGCACGTCCTTGTGTTTGTTTGTGGGCGGCCCTTTTTTTTTTTCCAAACTTGTTCTAATCACACGTATGAAACAGTTTTTGTAAGAACAAACTCAAAACTTCTATCTGTGGAGAATAATCGTGGCTCATAATATGCAACAGGAAATTGCGAACACGTGAATAATGAATGCACTGTGCACTTCCTGCTCCCTCCAGGGTCGTATTGCCAGGCTGTTCCGCTGGCTGGAGAAGAAACAGCCCGAGTGGTGTCGACAGAGAGACACCTGGTCACTCTACCTCTTCCCTCCAGAGTCGAGGTAGCACTCACCGCTCACCTTTGTAACGCTACCTCTTTGCCCTCCCTCTGCTGCAGGTTCTTTTACTATAATATGGGCATTTTTACATATTCATGGCAGCTCTGGGACCACAGCGCTCTGAAAGTTTGTTGTTTCCAAAAGAAAAACACTTGCAAACTGCTTCCTCCTGTGGCAGTTAGAATAAATGAAGCTGCGTATTTTAAATTTGAATGAAATGAAAAAAAATGAGCAAGTTTGCAGCACTTTTTAAATGGCAGCTTTTTGTTATCAGTGTGCAGAAAAATACCGAGCCCTCTTCTCGACAAAAGAGGATTCTAAACATCGCATTTGACTGGCATCCCATAATGTTGACTGTAATGGCAGTGTGTGTTTTTTGCCGCAATGTGAGCACAGCAGTTTTTTTCTGTCCTTCCTATATCTACTCCTTTCCCCTCCCACAGTCTGACTTCAGAAGTCTCTTTTATCTGCACATTTCTGCCTTGTCAGGGGTGAGTAAGTAGGAGCAGAGGGGGAGGAGGGAGTTTCTCCCACTGAGTGCTGCGTGTTATCTCAGCCACGTGCTGAATCCATCGCTTCCCACCCTCCTTCACCCCCTCCTCCTTCACTCCTCCTCCCCTTCTGGGGCTTTGATCTGTGCATCTCCGCTGTCTGTTTGGAGGACGCGGCTGTGAAGGCAACACCTAGCAACACGCAGGCCACCGCCTGCCACCACGGCGCCGCAACATGCTAATTAAACATCAGACAACGAGCCCCACCCTCCCCTTAACGTTAGCCATCACCGGAGTCATATAATGTCCATTCTACATGAGTAGATGTTTGAAATCAAATCTCAGATACAGCATAAAATAACCTCCATTGACAGACTTACAAATGAGCTGGCAGCACCAGAGAGAGTACAAAAGAAAGTGAAATTGCAAATAGAAAAAAATCAGTGTATGTGCCCTCAGTGTTTGTTTTGCACTTATTTAGTCAAAATTGTGATTACCAAAAAGCAGAAATTTGAGTTTTATTTATTTATGTGCGGTGACAGCGCCCCCTACATCAGTGCCCTCCATGGAGCATGAATTTTGGGTTATGACTGACAATGTGTTACTTTAATTTCATTGTCGCAACACAGTATCTGTGGTGGTGGGCACTAAAACAGTCTAATATCTCCCCAGTCCCAACAGCAACACAGGCAGATAACCAGCTGTGACTGCAGTTCTCCCTGTCTGACTCTGTGACTCTGTGGCACCACCTGAACCCACGAGCCAAGCTAGACCCCCCCCCCATGTAATAACGCAGGACAAACACAACATGATGCAGAAGCTGAACACGAACAAAAAGTAACACCGTGTGAGGATCAATGCTTAAATCATCAAACTAGGCCAAGTAGCTACTACTTCCTGAGTGGAAGCTAGTTAGCCTAGCTTGCAGGCTTCCACTTTCCATGGAACATGGAGTATGAACTCAACAGCAAGATGGGCCCTCTTAAATGCTGAGTGTTATAAAGTGAATGCTAACTGTTGATAGCTGAGGCTATTTTTGCTTTAATCAGTGTCCATAGCATGCACAGTGTAAGGTGATGTAGTTTCTAGAACACAGTGGAAGTTGCCACAAATGTCGGTGACCTGCCATGAAAAAACAGCCACCCAAACAAAGCCGCTGTGCAAAAATGCCAAAACGCACCTTCATAGTTTAGTGTATGTTTAACAAAATTGAGAATTCAAATTTCAGTTCACTTAAAACTAATGGGAGACTGCTAACTTATCTGTATGAATAATTGATTTGTATTGAGGGCATACAGTCCATGTGCAAATATGAGCCTTTTAAAAAGTTCTGGATGCTTCTCCTCTCTGTTGGCTGTATTATATAATTTGGAAAAGGTTAATAGGAAAAGCTCCCTGTAGTCTGTTATTGTCAGAGAATTAAGAAAGCTGAAGGATCTTGGCTCAAACCGGGCTCCTCGCTGGCTCTCAATCACAGCGGGCCGCGAGCTTTGGCTGTCGCTGAGAGTGACACCTAGGACACAGGCTCTGCGTGGCGCCCATTCTGGCCTTGAACCACCGCGGACGCCCGCCTGTGCTCACAATCACATCAAGAGACAGCAGCGTAGCGGGAGGCCGGAGTCCAGCGGCTTTCGCACGGACCTGAGTTCACCTCAACCTGCCTTTGTGCTCACTGTTGTTGCTGCCGCTACCGATGACTACTGCAGGGGAAGTTTTAAATGAGCGGAGGAGGGGCCCGGCTAGGAAGGCATACTGTGATGCAGTCACTGCGATTAGACGTGTTCGCCACAAGAATGGGATGTGTGAGAACAGTGGTCTATGAACATGTAGAGCGAGGATGTGCAGGGCTCATTGAGGGCTGTGCACGTGGCCCCTCATACAGTACATGATTAGATTAAGTGGAACTAGACTGAACCTTGTCGGGAAGTGGGTCATCTGAGCAGCACATAATAAGACACAGACGAGAATAGAACAAACAGACAGCAGGGAGGACGTTCCAGAATTACAGTAAATAGTAAAAGTAATGATCTGTGGCATTTTTATGTCGAAACTCTCTGTTTCTACTTTCCAGTGTTGAATGATATAACTTTAAAGTGTTGAACTGTTCTCAGCATCTGTCAGCTCTTTCCTGGAAAGCAGTCATCCAGCACACAGGAAGTGATGCGGTTTGTGTCTCTGATTTGTTTGGAATGCACAGAAGAGCTGGGTAGTTAGCACGAGCAGCTGTAATCTTTCACAAAGAGGCCGTGCCATTGCCTGAGCACCAGAAACTTCTTCAGCGGAGGATCCAAGCAAACATGTCACGCTGCCACCTACGCTGTTGAGGCGGCAGGTGATTTCTGGGACATGTTCAAAGAAAAGTGAGGATGAAGAAAATGACGAGTTGGTTAGCTGTGTCAAAATCAGCAAACATGTTGGAAAAAGGAGTCAAAAAGTGCAGATTTACAGCTTTAACTGAGAGAACTTGTAACAGAGTAGTGTTCGGGCGTGCTTAGGGACATTTTAAAAGTCTAAAACTAAATCAATAGTTAAGTCAATTATGTTAACTGTCATTTAGAAGCAGTTGTGGCATTGATGCCAGAACGCTCAAAAGGTCAGTAAATATCAGAGCGGAAAGCCTCAAACACTTGTCAAAATCGTTTCATATAAACATCCTCGTATCAAGATTTCAGAGCTTTTTCAAAATCCCAGGTCTGACAGAAAGAGCTATTTTTGCTTTGTACTTGAGCGTGTGCTGACAGGTTTTTGCATGCGTGTGTTTGTAAGTCTCGGGGGCCATCCGAACCTGACGTTGAAGTTCTCATCCATACGTTGACCCTTGAAATGCAGAGGAGCTGGCACCAGAGGCGTGTTCTCCATGTGTCCTCCCTCCCTCCCGCTTGGGGAAGACACTTGAATCCTTCAGCATCGAGGCCCTGGCGTGCAGATATCAAAGGGGAATTAGCTCACGCAATCTGTGTACAGTTTGCATAACGATCACCGCAGTCGGATGACACGCGCATACACGCATGCCGACTCAGCAGCACTCAGCGGTGTTGACACAATGGTGTCTGCATTGTCAAATAAAGCCAAAAATCCAGATCTGAGCCTCACAATATTGTCCCCAGCTCAACGCTGAGGCTGATATGAGCCATCAAAGCGGATTTGATGCACGGTTAAATCCCTTCCAGTGCCACATATAACAAGCGTTCCCTCTTTCTTTCTCTCCGTTGTCACGAGCTAAGAGCCTGGAAACCTTTTCATGTCGTGTAATGACAGTCAGGCATAATTAATGGCTCCTAATTCTACAGCGGTTCATTAAAGAGTTACTGTTTGTGAGACAAGCCGTCTTAAAGTGAATGAGATCTTTCATTACTGCTAAAGTGTGCACGGGGTGTCCTTGCGCTGTATGTAATATTTCATGTCTAGAGGACATGCCTGGACTGAGCTGCTATTTCAATCTCATGCGACTTCATTCTTCTACTCCACTACAGTTCAGCCCTCCTCATATTTGACAGATTTAATTACAGCACTTCCTCATACCTAAACGACTGAATAGGTCAATTGCCAATGACCCCCAAAACCACATATATGACTGATGGAGAGTACAGCAGCAGGAGGACCAGACCTGACCTTCATTGGACACAGTTTACTTTGGTTTAGGCATCAAAATCACCTGGTTAGGTTTAGGAAAACATCATGATTGGAGCTGTAGGCGCGTTATTTTTACGTGCTTGATGTAACTTAAGTACATTAAGTTAAAATCAGTCAACGCTGGCTTTCAGTTTCACACAGGACCAAACAGAAGCCTCCCGGGCAAAAGTCCAAGTTTTGTTTGACCCATCCATCCTCCCCACCTCCTCATTATGCGGACCTTCTTGCTCTTTATTACAGCGTCACCTGACTTCCTCCCTTTCTCCCGTCTTAATTACTGTGGCCACTGGAGGTTGCAGCCTAACAATAAATGTAAATATGGGTCTTAATAACCTGCTTGCACAGATGACCTATGTGGCAGTTTTTCTGGTGAGCACTTTAGCTAATAGTTAGGCTACTTTGCAGATTAACTAGTTCCACCTCGATTTTTTTACTTTGCTTTTGCTTTACTGATGGAGTATTTTACTTTACTTTTTACTTAAAGATCCCCACCAGACATGTTTTAAGACATATAAAAATGAACTGCTTTTGATAATAATCTGTGTCTGATATGGTTTTTCAAAATAAAAGTTCAATTCTCTAGTTAAAAATATCCTAATCCAGAATCTATGAATATGTAAATATTCATTTTCTCCATATAGTTTAGTGACAGCGCCCTCCAGTGGTCATAGTATTTATGGGGGCAAAGGTGGAATCCAGGTGTCGTTATTGTAGAGCGACAAATTCCACGTAGGGCTGGATGGACGGGTCCAACACTGGAGACTCCGTTCTTCTCCCAGTCAACCTTTTTTTTTCTTTTTAATCCTTGCCACAATCATTCCCAAACCTTAAACACATGTTTATTATTGTCACCACGATGATGACGAAGGTGCCCTGACTTTAGCAAAGCAGTCGGTTTAACCCAAACCACGATGTTTCCCTAATCTTAACCAAGTCATTTTTAGGCTAAGCCTACAGAATAAATCCTTCGCCACAGTGCTGCCATGTCATAAAACTAATTTATTGATTTGTAACCGCTGGTGTAAAGTATAAAGCAGTAATCGGAGGAATTTTCATTTTTTCATACCTGGACTATAAAGGTTCAGGTTTTTGTGGAAAAGGTTTGTAGGAGGAAATATCTGTAGGCGAAAGAAGAGAGAACTCCCACACACTGTCCTTTTACTTGCGATGGATTTTATTTTTTTATTTATTTAGGCACATCAAGTACTTGATGAAGGTGTAAGGGTTGAAACGTTGCATCTCAAATAAAGTTTATTGCAAGTAAAAGGACAGCGTGTGGGAGTTCTCTCTTCTCTTTGCTGTTTTAATAACAAAACACACACTTGCTGGAACACTTGCTTGTTTTATATGTCAAGCCATTTCCATTTGACTGAAGTTTCGTCTTTCTCTATGTTTTTCGCCAGGTTTCGGGGCGTGTGCAACAAGATCATCACCCACAAGATGTTTGACCATATCGTGTTGGTCATCATCTTCCTCAACTGCATCACTATTGCCATGGAGAGGCCTCGCATCGACCCCACCAGCGCTGTGAGTCTTACATCATGTACACTATTCGCGACACAGAGAGAGTGTTGCCTTCACAGTCTTCACTGACAAACAGACATTTCTGAAATGTATGTGTAGAGTCAATCATAAAGAAACTCGCTCTGCGCTCAGAAATGTCTACAGGAATGGAGAAAGCACCTGTCAGCAAGTCTTACCTTGATGACTATTCAAACAAACACACACACGCTCACCCCAAAGCGGAATTACTACTATAGTAGTATACTATAGTTTGCAGTTTATAGCAGAGGAATGGAGTGCAACACTGTGTAAGCAGGGAGTCACTCCTGTTTGACTGTGAGCCAACAGCTCTGGGTTATGTGTGCCATAGCCCTGTATTTACTGCACTGCACCATCAACACCACCACCTCCTGTGTAGAGTTCTTACTGTACAGTTTTGTATTTTTCATTCATTTCTATTTTTAATCTATCTTCACTTTTTGTTTTCAGTTCAGTTCAGTTTCAGGTAGTAATTTTTATTATAATATTGGGGTGTATAGGGGCAAGATTTAAGATGTTCAGTGAAGGTCTTACAATGCAAACACACTTTGTGAAGGCTGCTGAGTCAGTCATGGAGACAGGCAGCAATGCATCTTCATGCTTGTAATAATTTCGACTAAAGACTAAAACTTAAGAGGTTTCCTGTATATTTTTATTTGAATTAGTTTGTGAGTACAAAATATTCTGAAGTTAGTTTTCGTTTTTTCTAAAGTC
>JAPZEA010000014.1:16920689-16937272 GCA_029783685.1 Heniochus monoceros | reverse complement strand
TATTAATCCACAAACAGCAGAGAGAAAAACTCTGACAGCAACAGTTTACTGACACATCAGGACTGTTACTGTAGTACAGTTTGCTGATAATACTTAGATACTTTCTCCTCGGTAAGGTTTTGAATGCAGGACTTTTACTTGTAGTGCAGTATTTTCACAGTGTGGTATTAGTACTTTTACTGCAGTAAAGGATGTGAATACTTCTTCCACCATGGTTAACTTTAACATACCAACATTATTATATAATCTTTATTATAAAATGTAGAAGTGATTTAAGACACTTTCATTTCCACTTTGTCACATCTCTAACAACCAGATCACAACTCTGATTACATCAGACATGAAGTGTTACCTGTCCCAGTGTAACCTGTTGGCTTAACTCCTCCCTCAGCTGCTGGAGCTCCGCCTCCAGCTCCACCTGTCTGTCTCTCAGAGCCTGGGCCTCTATCCCCAACACAGACAGCTCCTCCTGCTGGACGGACATGTCCTGAAGACAGAGAGACAGACAGACAGACAGCGACATGTGTTAACCAGTAAAATATCAAACTTCACCATTTTCCCTGTGAGACACACACTGACTTGTCTGTGTGTCCTGGCGCTGTCCTCCAGCTGTCTGCAGTGTCTCTGAGTGTCCTCCAGGTGGAACTGCAGACTCTGATTTTCAGCCTGCAGACTGTGAACCTGCTGCTGAGCACGACGAGCCTGAAAAACACACACACACACACACACATACACACATACACACATACACACACACACACACACACACACACACACACACACAGTCATGCCCAGTTCCACCAGTAACCTCACTTGCCGAACATCGACGACAGGTTTCCTACATCCTGAGGGTCTACCTGCTCTCTGAGTCCTCTCAGGTACTCCTGAAGTCCAGAGATGATTCCCTCCAAATCCCTCTGAAGAGCCTCATTCGCCAAAATCTGACCTGGAAGAGGAGGAGGATGAGGGGAGGAGCGAGCACGAGTTATATTTTATAACTTCACAGACCTCTGATCAGCCAATCCAAGGCCTCCAGTTTGAGGGAGACTCTGTGATTGGTCAGTGGTCTCCTCACCGTCGGTCAACTGTTGCTCCAGCTCTTTGATCTCCTGCGTCTCCATGGCGATGCGTGACAGCATGTCGTTGAGGCGATCCTCCAGCTCGTCCTTCTTCCTGCTCATTTCGTCCAACAGCTGTCTGCAACTTGACAACTGGGCGGTCACATGGGTCTGAGAGAGAGACGTCAGCCAATCAGAGCAGGTTCACTCCGTTAGGGTCCTGTTAGTCCTTGTCAGTATATAGACTTTACTTTAAGATTAGCATGTTAGCATTAGACAACTGACCTTCACAAGCATGGGATAAATTCTCCAGGCTGTCTTGTATTTAAAATATGTTAATAGTTTTCACTTGTGTTGCAGCTACAGAGAATTTATCATTCTGAATAATTGCGTTGTTTCCTTGTCCAGCCTGAGTCTCTGCTCTCATCAGGAGAAGAAAGATTTAAGGGTCTTGTGGAGAATGCGGGCATTGATCCCGCTACCTCTTGCATGCTAAGCAAGCGCTCTACCATTTGAGCTAATTCCCCTGCCTGCACAGAGCGGTCCACTGAAACACACTTCCACTGCACTGCATTTCAGAGGGAAAACTTTTCTCTTCACTGTATTCGTTGGATAACTTTTGTTACTTTGCAGATTCAGACTGAGATTGAGATTCAGATCTGCTTCAGAAATCAACGTCACAGTGGAGAGAAGAAAGGTCGAACTCCTTTAAAACACAGAGAAATGAGCTCAAATGATAAAGTGCTCAGTTCGTATGCATGAAGCAGCAGAGTCGATGCATTTTCTCCAGTTGAGGAAACAGAATATTCAAAGTTCACACAATCATATACGTGTTTCAAGCACGTGAAGATCCAATCATTAGTAAAGCGAATGTCATGCAGGAGAGCCGATAAAAACAAATGGAAGGGTCAAAGCTGTTGTAATGACATTTAAGGTGCACTGATTGGTTCAACAACTCACTCACTGAGTAACATGCAAGAAAATATTGCACCCTAAAAGTCTCCATTAGCTGCCGCCTGCAGCCTGTGAGCAGAGCGGTGAATTAAATGAAAACTGGTGTGTACAGTGGAAACGCAGAACACACTGCGAGCTATGAGACATCTGTTAGAAATTTTGTCATAATAAGTGTCTGAATTCCTAAGTTATGGCCAAACATGTATTTTGTGAGGTCACAGTGACCTTTGACCTTTAACCACCAAATTCAAATCAGTTCATCCTTTAGTCAAAGTGTTTGTGCCAAATTTGAAGAAATTCATTGTTGGGATGGTGCTGTGGTGCTCTGAGCTAAATGCTAACATTAGCATGCTAACATGCTTACAGTGACAATGCTAACATGTTGATGTTTAGCAGGTATAATATTTACCATGTTCACAAGCTTACTGTAGCATGCTAACATTGCTAATTAGCAGTAAACATAAATCCTAACTTAGTTCTGTAGGTGTTGGACACATTCAAATGTTGGCCTGATGGTGGCGCTAAATGAAAAGTCAGAGGATCAATAAAGTTATTAGAGTTCATCCTGAGGAGAACATGAACATCTGAACCACATTTATCACAATCATCCAACAGCTGCTGAGATACTTCAGTCTGGAACAAAGTGATGGATGGACAGATGGACGGATGGACGGACAGACGGACAGATGGACGGACGGACGGACGGACAGGCAGAGATTCATGCTGCTAGCAGAGTTAGAAAGTCCCCACAGACAGACAGAGGCACACCACCTCCAACACAGAACACTAAGTTCTGCATAGATTTCATATACTTTGTTTTCCAGCTGTGAGCAGCTCCTCTGTTTACTTTGCATCGTACTGGAGGACAACAGAGTCCATCAACAGCGCACTAAAAAAACATGTGGATTTAATGTGCATGCTGACATGTTTTAGTATTTCATTCACACAGAGTGAAAACCTGCTGAGAGTCAAAGTGGTTCAGACACAGAGGTTTGTGTTTGTGTACTCACAGCAGTCAGTTCAGACTCAGTCCTCCACCACAGAGACTACACAGAGCTGCTGGCTAACATCCTCCATGTTCTCCCTCCTCCTCCTCCTCCTCCTCTATAACACAGTAAACAACGTTTACTGTCCTCCTCTCTGTACTAAAAACATTTACTTCTCCATCTCTGTGTTTTCTTCTCCTCTGCTGCTCTCCGTTACAAACTTCTCTTCCTCTCCTTCTCTCTCCACCTTTCTTTGAATTAACACAGGAAATCTTTCTCCCAGCCAATCAGAGGGAGAGCTGCAGAGTGACAGGTCATCTTCTGTCCAATGGGAGTAAAGTACAGCTGGGAAAGTCCCGCCCTCAGAGGGGGGACCCCCCAGAGGGAGGAGTCAGAAGTCTTAAAGAGACAACCTGCTGTTTCAGCTGTTACTCTGAGCATCAACACAAACAGAACTGAAGCTTTCAGACCAAGCTGTGCTGCTTCTGGAAGCTTGTTCACAAAACTTCACTCAAACATTCAGCGTTTCCACACAGTTTGATTCCTGTCAGGGTGGAAAAGCATGTGAAACTAAATTTAGACGCTCTGAGTACACTAACTGCCTTAAATACTGAGGAGACTTTATGCTTCTCTTTTTCCTGCTTTGCAGACATATTCTGAGCTGCATATTCTTCTTGTCTTGAAGAAACATAAAGATGGAGGAAAGAGGACGAGAATCAGATATTTAAAGTAGCATAAAGAAGTATAAAGTAGCAGAATATGACTGAATGAGAATAAATAAATGTACTTAGTAACTTTCCATTACTGGAGAGGATTGATATAGAAATGGCCTGTATAGATATATATTTACACTGGGTGTCTCAGAGGCCGCTGGAGCGTATGACACTCTGCAGACAGAGTTTCAGAGGGCTGATTGAAGAAGCTGGGGAATTAGCTCAAATGGTAGAGCGCTCGCTTAGCATGCGAGAGGTAGCGGGATCGATGCCCGCATTCTCCACAAGACTTTTCACCCTGTGAGAGCAGAGACAAACATACAGTCTGTGTCCTGCTGCAGAGCTCAAACAAGAACCTTCAAGAGCGCTAAGAAGCAGAGTTTCATGTCAGTTCTCTGCTTACAGACAAACTCAGTGTGATCAACTGGAACATGCACATAAAACACTGAGTGGATGTGATGTGCTGCTAGAAGAGCTGAAACAAACAGACTCATAGTTTGGGCCATTTGCTTCATTGTTACTGTAAAACACATAATTAGTGGGGCTTGAACTGTTGTTTCATTAAGTGAGGTCTGATAATCAGCGGCCACTGGAGACACATGTGGACATGGACACGGAGGAGACAGGCAGAGGGAAAAAGTATCCCGCTGAGGGTTTGTGGGCGTCCTCCCCCGGACAAAAACTTTGGCTATAAAACCCAAATCTGGTGGCCTCTGGCCCATTCTAATGCCACACAGTTCCATTAACACGACATCAGTTCTAAACTGAACGTGAATACAGATCAATTGTTCATCATGTGTTCATTCGTTCATTCATTAAGCCCATAAATGTCTGTGTGGCACAAATGGAAAATTACTTTAAATGATAACCGCTCAGTTGTCATGTTGCTGCCGCCGGTGTTTTATGGTGTCCAGTGAGAACGTCCCGTCTGTCCCATCAACACAATCCTTAATGTGTCATCAATTATTTTACTAATATCTCTCAAACACTGTGATGCCAGGTGTGAAGTGACGTACTTAGAGCTGTCCACTCGTGATCGGATCACTCACATCAGTGTCAGGTGTAAACAGCCTCTGAGATTCATCACAGCGGTGTCTGTGCTGTCCACAGGTTTACTCTCAGTCCACTCTGGATGCTGGACTGTATCTGTCCCTCCTCACTTCCCTGCAGCACTTGATGTCATGTAGAAGACTGAGCAATGGACAAAACTGCAATAACAACTCACATGTTGTGGGTCTGTGGGGTTCAGTGTCTGTAGTTGTGTCTTCAGCTCTTCTGTCTCTCTCTCTGTCTTTCTGCTCTCCTCTGTCTGTCTGTCCATTTGTCTTTGTGTCTCGTCAGCTTCGTCTCTCAGACGCTCCAGAATGGACAGTTTACTGAGGAGCCAACATAGCGCCTCCTGCTGAGTCGACAGAAATATTGATACGGTCCTCTGAGTCACCTTCACTTACTAAAAACAAGATAGTCAAGCACAGAGATCTTTGTAGTAAAGATGTCAATACAACAATTATCTATCAGGAGGTATCAGCTATTAATGACAGACACTAACTATGTTTTCAAGTAGGGTTACAGTGCAGACGTTTGCAGGCCATTTCCAGCTTTTGTTCAACTCCCCCGCTTCCACAAAAGTCTGGACTCTGAGTAAAATGTCAAAAACAGAAGCAATCATTGACAAACAAACTGAGTTTACGGCTTTACAAAATGTTCCTGAGCCCCTGCAGTGATATCCTTTATACAATCATGTTAAAAGATTTTTTAAAAACACTGGACAAGTAAAAGAACAATCACCAAAACCATCAGTGTTGATCCAAACACCTTCATTAGCTGTAAAGTGACAGGAAGTAACTCTGGCAAGAAATCAACACAAAGAAGTCACATGATCAGCATGGCCTGAGATGGAAAAGTCACATGTCTGCTGAGGAGATGGATTACAAAAAAGCATGAGCAAGTTCTCAGATTCTGTGTTGTTTATGTCTCACACAGCGTCTCAGGTGGGGGATCTACTTTGACTATTATAGAAAACACCATCACCGACGTTAGTGTAATTTGATGCTCACTCGATTGTTTTAAATTATTTTGTTGTTGTTGTTTTACTTCATGACGTCACCCCGACTTCTGAAATCAAACCTCCGCCCGGGTTACAATAACGTGTCTGGATGTGTGTCCATTACCTGTCTGAGTGATTTGGTGTCCTCAGGCGCTGAATGTCTAGCAACCGGCTGTGGCTCCGACTGATGGATCAACTGCAGGTCAGCCTCAGCTACACACACACAGACACACACACACACACACACACACACACACACACACACACACACACACCTCGAATCCCATCTTCGTCGTAGTGGCATTATCTTTAATCTGCCATATTTACATGTCAATAAGCTTCCATGCTCTTGCCTACATTAAATATGTAAAACCCTCGTGTCAATAAGTGCTCATTCCTGGTGGTCTGGTGGTCGCTTTCGCGTCTCTGTTTAAAGTTAGCACAATTATGACCCTGTGGCAAAACCTACACGATTCTGACAAACAGCCAGTGGTGTTGGCTGCCAGACACCATGATAAACTGAACAAAGGGTTGTTTAGGTCATCAAGACCAGGACTGGATTGACTCCTAGGGTGGAGAGTCTGAAGACAAAGCCCCTCTGCACATTAGCGCCACTTCCTCAGTGGCAGCACTGTGATGTGTGCTTGAGCCAATCTTTACTAGACATTGTGATATCCACAGGGATCCAAGGAAGGCAGGAAGGACGGACAGTCTCGCAGGATGATCCCTGATTCTGCAGGATTACCACAGGATACGACATCTCTTTTGAAATAATACAACAGTAACAAGGGACACTTCCCTGCCGTTGATGGATCTGGATCAAACCTCTCTGAAGCAGTGGTACAGCTGCAGGGTGAAGACACTACATGATTGCAAACAGAGAGGTACATTTGCCAAACTTTAAACCAGAGATCAATGTAAGTAAGACTGCTGGCTTCATTCAGCAGGCGGACTGAGAGGACCCAGGAGAGTCTGTGTGACCAGTCAGGGAGAAAAGCAGCCTCTTCCCATGACGATGAGTTCTAGGAAAACACTGTGGGCCTCTTTCTGCTCTCTATCATGTTTCTTTGTTGCCCTAACAGCAGCTCTGCAGTTCTTGTCAGGGAAAAGCCAGGAAACTGGTTCTGGTGTTTCTGTCACTTTCCAGTGGAAATTCACTTTGAGTTTCACAACCGTGTGGCTTCTAATACTTCTTGTTTCTTGACAAACTAGCAACAAGCTACCAGGATGCAGCCGTGTCTCAAGATTAGGTCTGCAACTGATGATTATTTTCATCAGTGATTAATCTATCATTTAATTTTTTAGCAATGATTTCGTGTAAAAATGGCAAAAAAATATCATGAAAAACACAAGTTCAAGCGATGTCTTCAATCACAGTGAGAAGTTTGTTTTGTCCGACCAGCAGTCTAAAACCAAAAGACATTCAGTTTATAATGACGTAAACAGAGAAAATCAGCACGTTCTCGTATATAAGAAGCTTGAACAATTTTGCTTGAAAAAATTGATTATAAAAATGGTTAGCAATTAATTTTTGAGATAAAAAGGCAAAGCTGTTATTCGTTTTGACACTAGTCAGGATCTTAAATGAACATTTCACAGTAGTAAAGTAAATAATATACACTGTAAAGTTGGACTGAACATTTAATTGAAATATGATTTTTTGCTGAAATGTGTCTCATCATAAATGAAGCCTTGTGGCGCTACAGAGATGAGAAACCATATTCTCCAGATGTACGGGAACGTGCTGGTTTATTACAGACGCCGGTGAAAAATAAGCATTTTTATATTTTTTCAGTGAAAATGCAAAAATCACCGTTCCCACTAGTATCTGTCAAAATAATTGCAATTTTTTTTACACATGGTTGCAGTAAACTGTGAAGGTCAGAGAACACTGTAGAGATTATGAATAAAGAGAGAGCGACGGTGAATTTCGTTTTATCGTCTTGTCGTGTCCACTGCTGCACTGCACTGTGTATCCAGGATGGAGCTTCAGAGTGAATTTATTAGCAGTCACAGTGGAGCATGTTGACTGGAGCAGGCCTGTTGGAAAGGATGGGAGGGGAGCTGGTAATTTCATTAGCAGCAATTTCCTCTACAAGCCCATTACTTTGATGAAGTTCAGAAATGTTTATGGGCCTAAATGAAGGGCCTCAGCCTGTTTATTGAACATTCACTTTGTAACCTGTTTGGCCGTTTTTTTTTTTTTTTATCACAAGCCACGACCATGATGTCTGTGTTGTGGGAGGTTCTGACATATCCCAAGTTAGCGCCGACCAAACTTTTAATGGCACATTTTGGCACGAGCACATATCTCAGCGCGAGCATCCTCCCCTCTTTTCTCCCCTGCACTCGTCTCAGCGCGGGTGAAAACAGTTGCACTCACGAGCTGCTTGAAAACCTTACACATTTTTGATATAAGATCTTCACAGTGTGAGCGGTACAGTGGTGACGTCAAGAGCAAAGAGCAGCGGGCGGCGAGCGGAGAGGCGGACAAGCGAGACACAACCTGCACCAGTGCGCATCTTTCCAAACTTCTCCAGGGCTGTCCGAGGGCGCGGAGCACAACAGGAGCACCAGGAGAGATCACCGTGGCGAGCGATGAATAACAATTCTATTCATTTAAACACGAGTCCGCCGCGGGCCGGCGGCGGCGGCGGCGGCGGCTCCGGGACCGTGGACCATGAACTCATCATCACCTCTACTTTCGGGACGCTTCTGTCTGTTGTCTACATTATCGGAGTATCGGGGAATGTGTACACTCTGGTGGTGATGTGTCACTCCATCCGCTTCGCCACTTCTATGTACATCTCCATCATCAATCTGGCTCTGGCGGACTTGCTCTACCTCTCCACCATCCCCTTCGTGGTGTCCACCTACTTCCTCAAGGACTGGTACTTCGTGGATGTGGGATGCCGCATCCTGCTCAGCCTGGACCTCCTCACCATGCACGCCAGCATCTTCACCCTCACCGTCATGTGCACGGAGCGCTACCTGGCCGTCACCAAGCCGCTGGACACGGTGAGACGCTCCAAGAGTTACCGCAAAGCACTGGCGTGGGGCGTGTGGCTGCTTTCTCTGGTCCTCACTGTGCCCATGATGATAATGGTCGCCCAGACCACTAAGAACACGCCGGACGGGGGTGTGAAGAGGATGTGCGCACCCACCTGGGCGCCCGTGGCTTACAAAGTGTACGTGACTGTCCTGTTTGGCACCAGCATCATGGCACCGGGGCTCATTATTGGCTACCTGTACGTCAAGTTAGCCCGCACTTATTTAGAGTCCCAGCGCAACTCTGTGATCAGCAGAGACGGCAAGCGCTCCCCCAAGCAGAAAGTGCTGATCATGATCTTCACCATCGTGCTGGTGTTCTGGGCGTGCTTCCTGCCGTTCTGGATCTGGCAGCTGCTGCCCCTGTACCACACCAAGCCCCTGAGCTTGGCCTCGCAGACACACACCTGCATCAACTACCTGGTGGCGAGCCTCACATACAGCAACAGCTGCATTAACCCTTTCCTGTACACGCTGCTCACCAAGAACTACAGGGAGTACCTGAAGAACAGGCACAGGAGCTTTTACAGGTACACGTCCTCGTTCAAGCAGCGGCCGCCCAGCCTCTACTCGTGGGGGAAGTCTGCGTCCTCCAGCAATCAGTTTGAGTTCAACTCCGAGACGCTGGTCATGGGGACGCTGAGGTGACTTTTGAATCGCGTGGAAGAGAACAGAACGCTGCTGGAACCGCCATAGGTGGGTGATGATCTCTCCGTTACGCACAGGCCGGTGCGCACCGCTGACCAAAGTCACAGCCTTATTCTTTCCCACCGCTCATGTTTCAGTATGGATTAGCCTGTAGTCAAACAGCACTGTTCTCTAGACATAACATAATCCTGTCCAGTCGGGGGAAACCTATTTATTCCATTCGTGTCTGACAGTTTTCGATACCCTCAGGCCCACTGAGCCCCCTTAGCCCTCTGACGCTTCTCTCTGCTGCGCTCCTTCACCTCCTGGCCCTCACAGGATCACCTGATTCTACTGTGGTCAGCTACAGTGGTGGCTACAGGTTAGTTTGCAATTTTATTTGAAATACAATGCAGCAGCTAACTCGGTTTAGATAAAGTAGTGTTTTCAAAACATCCAGTATATAATAAGAGCTTGTGGAAAGTAATTGAAGTTCTGTTCTGCAGCATGAGCATTAACCTGAAGCAAAAAAAAGTGTGGCCCTCGGGGGGCCTGGAGAAAAAAAGTGCTGTTGGGTCCTTGCTGACCCCCCACGTGCAAAGGATGGATTACCAACCAGGCAAAGGGCAACTAACCAGGGGCCCCAGACAGGTGTTCTCTGTGGCAACTGTTTTGTGGTGATTTGATTTGGTAATATGCATCACTGAGGAGCAATTTCAGACATAGCTGGTAAGTGCCCTTAGGTGGTGCCTCCATTCTCTTGCGGGCCTGTCTTAAAGAGGGGACTCTTAAGTCTTAATACATTTCATTTGCTGTTAATATTATGCTTCCATGTTCTTAAACAAAATTGTGTTAATCAAATTATCACACATTTCAGCAGCAGATGTGTTTTCTTAAGCTGCAGTGCATTGAGCTCTCAGGGCCCCAGTACACAGCAGCATAGAAGTTCAATTTTTTGGCGCCGGGCCACCTCATGCATTGATCAGGCCCAGACTGCCTTTTGTACAATGTGTACATACCCTGCCACCAAGTTCCCAGTAAACCCAGAGCAAACAGTACACTGCTGGAGTAATACATAATTTGTGGTTATTTGATTTAAGCTAACTTTATTAGGAATATGCATCGTAGGATTGCAGCCTGGAGGTTGAGGCCCTGCATGTGCATCACAATGTCAAACAGCCTGAGCTCCGATGCAGACCTTTGCTGTCATTCCCAATCTCTCCTTTCCTGTCACTCTTGTCATCTCTGTTCTCTCACTAATAAAGAAATGAAAATGCTCCTATTACTTACTAAGTAAATACTGCTAAATGCTAAATAACAAGCATCATGAAAGCATGATACAAAGTCTTAGTCAATGATGCAGGACCCCTCTTAGGGGATAATGTATAAATTAGGAATGTGCACAATTACACAATTAAATCTTGCTACCCTCGCAAGTCGGCACGAGAAATACTAGCACATTAGATGTATTATTATTATTTTATTAAGATATATTTAAATTGCAGGATAATGTACAGTGTTCAGATTGCACACACTATTTAAAATACAGTTCGGTTATTGAAGAAAATGATTAACGGTTTCAAAATGCTCTTGGCTTTGCAATATAGTATCAGACAACGTTTAACCTTGTAGACTCAATTGGGACCAATTCAGACTTTTTTCTGAGTGTTTTCTTACTTTTAGAGTGGTCGACCAGTCTAAGTTTAGATTTACATTTACACATCAGGAAATTAGCCATTTGTAACAATCCTCGTACAAATGCTCTAACAAATTTGCAATTGATCCAATCAAAACCAATGTGGGGCGCCAGGACAGTTGACTGCCCTGCCCGGAGGGTGATTCATCCATAGAAATGGGTCCTGTGCAGCAAGTTGACTTTTTGTTTACCATCACATCGCTGATCAAAGCTCAAAATAACCTATTTCCACACCAGTCACATGGAGAGTAAAGCCAGACGGGTGTTTGGCTTTGTGAGTGAATTTAGCTCATAGGAACTGATGTGAGCGCACATCTGTACCTCAGAGGCGTTTTCTGGCAGGAGATGAAAAAAAACCAACCCTCCACCTGCACGGCCAAACACTTTCACTGAATTTGCTCGCGTCCTCCCACACGCTCTTCCACCACTGTGGTTAACTGAGAGCCAGAAACGCGCACAGCTGAGACGGAGCGCTTCCAACTACGCTTTGCATGCTCTGTTAACTAGTCTGAACTGTGGTCTACTTTACCTGAATGAGGACGATGACACTTCTGCGATGCTGGAACTCTGTCATAGTTTCGTGTTTATGTGGTTTACACACTTTGTTTTTAATTCAAGAGCTGATCACCTGGTTTGATCAGCATCCAAAAAGACGTAAGATGTACCGAGAGGAGAAGGTGACAGTCCCTTCTGTTCAGGATGTTCCTTTTGGCAGGTATCTTAATGAGTGATGCATAAATGAGCCTCATGTTTTATGGAGAGTTTATAACTCTTTAATTAGCATGGCTCCTAGCACTGAAGGGAAGCTATTTTACTTTAATCTGACATATTAAAGTCTTCTCAGCTCACAGAACCATCTGCTGTAAAGCTCCTCTGTCCTGTTTAGATTCACCAGGCCGGGACCGGAAAACAACCTGCGTCTATACAGCGAGATGGATGGTTGTACTGCATTATGCATGTGTGGACAAGGCCGCCATGTTTCTCAAAAACACGCTCTGACAGAAAAACGTCCCCAGTGTCAGATTTCTCATAATCATGGATACTATCTGAATGATATCTGCAGCCGCAACATTTTCAAACTAATGTCCCAGGTGGGATTGCACACTTTGGTGCACGTGGACTTTTGTGAGTGTTTGCATGTCAAATGTCACAAAGTCATGCATAAATTCATTACAACCAGTCCCTCGGTGCTTTGCAGACACCGTCACAGCACAGATGTGGAAAAACGGCCTCTCCTTCTTTCTTTTTCTTGCTTCTCCGCACATTGTCAACTCTTTGCAGCATTTCTCCGATGCAAATTACGGCTACGACCTGGTCTGTGTGGGACTTATGAGCTTATGGCTGCATATGTTAAACATTCATGAGAAATCGAGGAGGGATTTGTTGATTACTCTCCTGAGCCGACAAAATCTGTCCATCTCTGAGCTGCAGAGAGGCACTTATAGTTTTGCTGTGATGCAATACTGTATCCCCCAAAGAGACACATTCAACAATTCTTAATATACAGTATAAAGAAATAGCCACAGTAGTTAAACTCATCAGGTTTTATCACCAGGTTATGACTGAGGATAGGTGAGTCTGTACATTTAGTCCAAACTTTGAAACTTTGAAACAGTAAACAGTTTATTCCTCTGTGAAGATTTAGGTTTATCTTCTAGATAAGGCCTTTCAAGGTACATTCATAGATTTTTTTGGCCACCTGGGGGCAGTGCAACAGGCTGTAAATATAGCATTGACATATTATCACCTTATAAAGCTCACATAAGAGTGTCAGGAAAGTGTAACCTATTTACACACCAAGCCGGCACAGCAACATTAGCATACATTTGGAGGCATGTTTCTGGCCACATGGCGAATGTCAGTCCAATATTTACGATGTGTTTTGGTCTCCACTAACTCTAAATTTAGCTGCTACATGCTCCAGCTAGTTGTTAACTTTGTGTGAAACAATGGGCTGAAAGACGCCTAAACACTCAGTACAGCTGAGAACTGTGGAGTCAGGTGATTGTTCTCTGAGTTTGCACTTTGAGCACTTGCCATTTGATCAGCTGTTAACATAAAAATATTGATTATAGCAGCTTTAATCATTTGAAATTTCTTTACAAGCTGTTCATCATTGGACCCATTCCTAATGTCACTGACCAATCATATCAAACCACTCATTGTCATAACCAATCCCATCTCCTTCATCATATCTTGACGTGGATACCAGACTTTTTTCTTTTTTTTTTCGTTGATTTCTTGAACAGATGATGGTGTTCGGAAAATCAAGCAATTCCTCAAGCGTCTAGCTCACAAAGGAAGCACAGAGAGTAGCAATCAATACAGGCATTCACAGGAATGATATTGGTTAATTGAATGAAAACTGAATATTAATCTGGTTACTGAAGTGTGTGGGTTCCTTAATGGTTTTTTTTGCAGAGAAAAGATTAAATACTAAAGACTTTGAACGCTAAACACGAGGCAGAGAGGCATGGACTTTTCCGGTTCTGTAAGTATTTTATTTCAAACCGTCGACCACGTGGAAGGAAATGGTAACATACTAGAAAGAGCAATCACTCTTGAACAAACAGAGGGTTCTTCTTAGAAGAAAACACCTCCTGGGTCATGGGTGGGGGCCAGTATGAGCCGGGACTTTGTGATGAAAGGTTGATTCAGTGGGTGATTCACCAGATTTCTATCTCTTCTTCAAGGAACTGACAGCTCTCCTCAAAATGAAAAACATGCCGAGACACAGAAAACACACAATCCTACTTTAGCCTCTTTGAAACTGTTTCAGTCGAGAGGCAATCTCTGCTCAAGCCGTCTGCCCCAGTGGTCAAGAGGATCAGATTGTGGAACACGCCTGATACTAGCAATTATAATGGTGCAATATCAAAAGCAACTGCTGTAGAAAAATTGGATAAAAATACAAGGGTCAGTAACAAATGAGAAAAACTCCTCCCCTGGAGAGGTGCCTTTTTTCTGTAGCAAAATCAGTCTGCGGGAAAGTCAATATCTGAAAATAAAGGAAAATGACAGATATCGACCGAGCAGCTACAGTATCCCAATGTTACGAGTAAAAGCTCCACATAAAATCTCACTTCGTCCCCTCTCCCTCTTTGCTGCAGGGCTTGTCCGAGCCAGTGGGCAGCGCCGTCACCTGTGGGCGCCTCAGGGCAGGTCGGGGTCAGAGATGGCATGTGCGGGGTCGCAGGTGAAGGACACGGTGATGGCGTAGCGCGTCCCCCACCTCACCCTCTCCACGTGGTGGAGGTTCTCCGAGCCGGAAGAGAAGAAAGAGACTCGTCCTGGGCAAGGAAGGAATGAGAGGGACTGTTCAGGATGGAGAGACTCACAGTGTAAAGGAGCAGCTCAACATTTTGGGAAATATGCTCGCTTGGCTTTCTTTCTACTGAGACAAGAAGATGATATCAGCGTCATGTTTGTGTCACAGTACATACAGGACTGTAGGGGAAAACAGATAGCTTGTTCAAAAATACACCTACTCACACCTCTACAGCCTACTAACTTCTACACTGTATGTTGTTTATTAAAGAAACAGACATTTTGGGAAATATACTTAATTGCTTTCTATGCAGTGAGAAATGAGAAGATTCATATCAGTAACATGTTTGTGCCTCTAGTACAGAGTTAGCCTAGCATAGCCTAGCATAAAGACTGGAGGCAGCACCTACCAACACCTGTAAAGTATTGTTTGTTTACCCCATGCATCAACAGCAAGGTAAAAAAGACCTTTTGTTATTTCAGGTGGAGTAATGTGTTGTAGCTATTTCTTGATGAGCGACAGATTAGAGGCGCAGATGCAGGAAACGATTGTGGTCAGTGAGCGCAGGTTTACATCTTTTTGGCAAACTCTGATTCCACATGTCACTGCAGCTGTTTGCCAAAAATCTGTTCCACCACGGAACTCGGCTTAAAATCATTATCATGGTCATGTGCAATTAAACATGGAGGCACAACATTTTCATTCTTGGTAGGCAGAATTCTGAAGTTCCGACACTGTTGGATTAGCTGTTCTCCTCCTGCCTCCACACCTCGTCAATACAGCTGTACCGCTGCTCGTCAAGACTTAGCTCAACATGTAGCTCCCCCTACAATCACAGACTGTCTGCCCCATTTACATTTTCCTCATGCATGTATTAAAAACACTGGATAAATTAGGGTTAATTAGTGAGCTTTTCTGTTCAAACTGTGGACAGGTCAGCCTGACTGTTTCCCCCTGCCTCTTGTCTTTATGCTAAGCTATGCTGTTTGCCAAGAAAAAGCTCCAGTTATGTGTAACTCCCCTAAAGTCACAAATTGTCACATTTACATTTCTGGCCATGTATGGATTAAACAAGGAAGATGCAATGTGTCAATTACTGAATTTTAGCTTCGTTTTTTTTTTTTTAATTAAGCCAAACTGGCTGTCCACCCCCGGCTACAGACTTTAAGCTAAACTAAGCTAGGCTAAACACACCCCGACTCCAGCTAAACTGCTAGCAAGCAGCGCCCCCTAAAATCACAAATGATCACTTTTACATTTCTGTTCCTGCACAGGTTGTACACACAAGATACACAGTATTAATCAAGCCCCTTCATGCTAAGCTAAGCCAACCACACCCCGACTCCAGCTCTGTATTTAATGCACAGACATGAGAGCGGTGATAATGTTCTCATCTCAATCTTGGAGAGACAGTGAATGAGATTATTCCCCAAAATGCTGAGGACGTATTGCTTGTGGAGCTGAAGGCAGTCTGATGAGGGGAGAGGACAAAGAAAGAAGGATGAACCCTGAAGAGATAAAGTGGCCGTAAGGACACACTCAGCTTATTCCAGGATTGTATTTTCTTTATGCTGAAATGCATTCTTTGGGCTGCCTGATTTAACGTATTTTCTAAACATTTTTTCTTGGGCCGACACACAGTGTGAGTCTGGGGAGGATGCCTCTGGGTAATTCTCTTCATTCATCAGAGGCTTTGCTTCGCTGGGCCAGCTAATGAGCCATTGCCAGTCTGGTTCGTTCTAAACACAGCCTCCTCTCTCTTAGATCAACATTTGCATTAATGTTTACATATTTAGTCTGTGGTTGTATCCCATAATTAAGAGATTTCTATTTAAAGTTCCCAGACCCTTGTTACAAAACTTACAGTCTCTTCACCTTTTTGAAGGGGTTATCTCATTATGTGAATATGAATAAAAAGCTGCAATAATTGTGCCCCAATTTGTTTGCTCAACTTTCCCTCCAAGGAATACTGATGACTTGTGTGTGTGTGTGTGTGTGTGTGTGTGTGTGTGTGTGTGTGTGTGTGTGTGTGTGTGTGTGTGTAGGAGGGTAATCCCACTGGCAGGGCATTAGCTGATGATGTCAGTGGAAAGCAGTGCTCAGTTAAACAATGGAATTTACACTGACAACCCAGAGAATGGGAAATAAGAAGAAAGAAAATTAATGAACAAAAACAGAGTGTGCGC
>JAPZEA010000014.1:16728113-16739964 GCA_029783685.1 Heniochus monoceros | reverse complement strand
GGGTGGATCAAATATATAAAAAAAAAAAAAAAAAAAAAAGCCTGATAAACTGACTGTAGTCTACCTCTCAGATTCCAAATGGCGGGCAGACACAGTTAGCAACTAGCTAGTGAACATAGTGGTGCAATTAGCACCCAAGGGGACAGATATTTCCCTGAGGAGTTGGTGGAGGCCAAACAGAGCTAAAAGGAGAGTAAATATTGAACTCGCTGAATGAATTAATGGACTACGGTCCTGTTTACACAGAACCTGCAGGGTTTCCCTCTATGTTTTAGATCCTTTAAACATCACTGTCTTATTCTGCAGCTTCCAGATAAAAACTCACCGACAAACAGGATGAGCACAAAGAAGGCGCCCAGCTCCAGAGGGCTGGCTTGTGGGAGACCCTGCAGTTTGGTCCACACCTTCTGGAGAATATCCAGCACCTCCTCTTTCACCTCCATGCTGACTCTCAGATGGAAGTCCTACACGGAGATATGACAAAATGCCTCAGGTTGTGCTTTCAGGAGGGGGAACAGGCCTTCATAGAGCACACACCACTACACCTGAAAAACGAAGATCATACAATGAATGATGGAGTTTCACTGTCCTGCACAGGGATGCTCTGAAACTAGAAATGAAGAAGTTATTTTCATCTCCAGCTCCACCCTTCACCGCTGCAGTTTTATACTTCCACCCTGCAATTAACCCTCAAGCATGGTAAGCATTTGCAGTATGCCCTTTAAATATGCGCTTTGTGAGTTCTCATTTATTATATGTCAGCACCACTAATTAGCCCACTCATTAACTTCCTATACATGTAGGTGTGCGTGGACACACCATGTGTCTACGCTGTGTGTGACTGCGGACAGAGCGTGATTCCCTGCCCCAGCCGGGGTACATTTGTATCCACACGCAGGCGGCGCCGTCCTGCATGTTCAGTTTAATTATAAACAAGGCAGACTATTTCAGGCATGGCATTTGGAGACTGAGGCCTGTCATCATCAGTGGAGCAGCTGTGTGTGGGTGAGATTCCACAGGCTGATACTAGGCAGGCTGCACAGGAGCTGGGGACACAGGCCTGTGAAGTGGCAACAGAACAGGACACTGAAGACAGCAAGTCATGAGAGATAAGCTCTGGATGGACATATGTGTCCTAATGATATTCTCATTTGATAAATGAGTCAAGTGTCTCATGTATTGTGACTAACAGGGAAGGGTATGTTTTGCATTTGTTTTTTTTTTGTTTTTTTTTTACTAATTATCACACAGCTTCAAATGGAACAAGGGTCAGTGGAATATTTATAGGTCATACCAATACTGTGCACTCTATAATACATACTATATTAAGCTATACATTACTACAATATAGAGGAAGAGAGCAGTAGCTACAGAAGTAGTAAAGTTGAGAAAAGTTTTATAATCCCTGATTTTCGAAATTTTGGGGTTTATTAGTTTATGCCAAAAAAAACAAAAACAAAACAAAACAAGAAAGCAGGCAAACAGATAAACAAACAAGCCATTATAAAACACATAATATTTAAAAACTGCAGATACTGCACTCTGTCTTTGGGTAATCTTCGGGCAATGGGAGTATTTATATCATAAAAATATCGATTACCAGTATCTACCAACAAAATGTGTACTTTTAGATTTTTCGTCCATTTCTCTTCAAACTAGTTTGTTAAAGAACATGTACTTTATTATGATAACTTACAGACTGTAAATAATGAATCACTGGGCATTCAAAGTATCTCTTCATCTACTATCAATATTTATATTAAAATCAAAACAATAAAATTATTTCCAGTCAAGTAGATTTAAATATGTGACTACTACTATGCTAGACTAGTCCAGGTTAGGCTGAGCTGCAGCCATGGTGGTTTATCGAAACAGATTTTAATTTAGGTTTAAACGACAAATAAATGCTAGGGTTAAATGGCTAGTAAATTTAGTTTTAATCAGCCTTTCATCAGCTAGCTCTGGCTGTCTCACCAGATAAGCCAGCTTTCACTTGATATAACGTCCACTGAGTTTAACTCTCTTGCTCACCTGATGCAAAGCAGGTGCTGTATTACACCGGTCAACAAGATGCCATGTGTGAATAAATCAAAAAATATCAGTGCTTCATTTACTTAAATACTGTTTAAATACCAGGAGAATAGCTGTAGTTGTTACACTATATTACACTATACTGTACTGTACTATACTCTAGGCTACTATATAATACTGTCCTCCATTCTCAGTGCATGTGCAAGAGAGTAACATAATCAGTCAGTAAATGCAGACACATGATGCACACATGCAGTAAAGGCAAACAGCATATATTTATTGTTGCAGTGCATTAAGGGAATGAAAACTGTGAGTGACAGAGAAAAAATCAGGTAAATACGCAAGTGTATATTATTTTTAAACATAAAGAAACGGTTTTAGATTTTTCACTTCTTGACACATTTATTTGTTCAGGAAGTGCATGTGTGCCACCAGACACAAGACCTCGACTGAAGATGTTTTTCTTCTTTCGTTCTTTTTTTGTGGTTGGCATCTGTCTGTCAGCGTTTTGGTTTAGAGATGAAACAACAGTCTGCAGCTCTTACAGGAAGAGCCAAATTTCCTGACAACACTAGCACAAAAATACTGTATGCCCACTGGATACAAGTTTCTTTTCTTAACTCAATCTGACTCCAGAAACCCCTAACCCCTCGCATTATATATCCTCAAATGTGTGTTAGTATAGCTATGCATGCGTAGATATATATGTGCATGTGTTCATAGGTGCGTTCCCACATTCTTGCTTTGATTTGTGCGAAGCCTCTCCAGCTGATAGTGAAAATCTCAACCACCTGCCAGAGTTAGGCTGCAGAATGTCTGACCTCTGCCGCTGGCCCTCTCTGCTCCGCAGTCTCCTCCTGTCTTTGTCCTTCCACTGCACTCCCACATCATGTTTCACAATTAGCACAACATATTCAGAGAGCGGCACATGCTGCAGAAACCTCGCTCTACTGAGGCAGACGGCCATGTGTTTGCCTCTCATTTTAGAACTGTGTGTAAGTTCGTGTCACTGACACAGAGTCCAGTACATTTACTTAGCTGTTTTTCTTTACTCGCAGAAAATTATAGCCGTCTTTGTATGCAAACCAGTGTAAAGGTGGCACTGATATATACTGACCGTGACATGTGAAAATCAAAAAACAGGCTCTTACCTCTGCAGTGAACGTGAGTAACTTCACTCTTTCCACTTGTTAACTCCTCTGTGAGATGAGAAACAAACTCAGCTGCACGATGTTCCACTGACCTCCACTCCTTCTTCTTGTTTTCACCCTCCCCCTCTCCTCACTCCTCTCATTCGTTTTGCTTAAGTTTGTTTGTGGTGCCTGCTGGTCTCAGGCTCCTCATCTAATTAGCCCGCTCCGGTTCAGACTGAGAGACCAGCACTGGACGTTTGGAGGTAATTTGACTCTTCCAGCAGATATGCAGCCGTTTGACTGCAACTGTTCCTCCTGCAGCGTGTGTTCACTTTCTCCCACTTTAACTAGGTCCTGTTCTCAGGGAGTTTGTGTACCTCCTCCCTCTCCTCCTCCTCCTCCTCCTCTTTCACCCTCCCTCTCTCTCCTCCCAGCCTCTCCCCCCTCCAACCACTTCAAATCGACTTGTTCACTGCTGCTTACCCTGTCTCCCACCCCCTCTCACCCTCTGTCCTGTCTGTACATCTGAACACCCATTCACTGTTTTTTTCCTTCTCTCTCTCTCCCTCTCTCTCTCTCTCTCTCTCTCTCTCTGGTTGCTAAAGACCAGCTGTGCCAGGGCCTCTTTTTTGTCTTCAGTCACCGTGGAGACGAGGCTCCATCTAAAAAGGGGCAGGGAATGGAGTGTGTGTGTGTGTGTGTGTGTGTGTGTGTGTGTGTGTGTGTGTGTGTGTGTGTGTGTGTGTGTGTGCATCCATCTGGTGTCCCGCCAGCTGACTCAAGCTCGTACGTATGCACGCATGCATTTGCAGTCGATTCTGTCCTGTTTCCTCCATGCGCACACATGGGAAGTTGTACAACAGACATTTCGTGATGAATCCATTGGAGGCTGATTTTCCCCCTGCGAGTTCCTCCTCCATCCACACCAGAGGTGGAGTCTCCTGTGTTACGGAAGGGTCTCGTAAAGAATGAAAGGAAGAACAATGAGGCTGTTCCTTTCTCTTTGTTGTTGTATATTTTATTGAATAGTGGCCTGGCTGGTGTGTGCTTTGATGAAAGTAAATTGTGTGAGTGTTTGCACGCATCAGAGGCTATTTGGACTTTCCAGGCTAAGCCCATTCATCCACAAATGGCTATTACTCATTTCCCAAAACTAATGAGAAGACTATGCAGAGTTCCTGAAAGGGAAGTGTGCTTAAGCCAAAACTGTTGAAAGGTATACTGTACATGCCATGCTGTTATTGGTCAGGTAGTTTACTGTATCAGAGCTGTTTCCCTGAAACAGCCGCTTGCTGTGGCTAAGTCAACACCATGAGAGTGGTGAGAGTCAACCAAAACAGTACTGGTGCGAGTGGAGAACCAAAACAATGAGCTGAAAGATGCTGAAACGCTCCGTAGAGCTGAGGGAAACTGGAACGCTAGGGGACAATTATATTATGAGTGACGACCTTCACATTACACATAGCAATTTGAATCATTGATATTATAAAAATATCAATTATAGCCCCGTGAAATGATTCATTCAGTTATTGATTGTGGCTTGGATGATGGTTTGCGTGTGTGGGCTACAGATGCTCACTGCTCATTGACTCCTCAGCGCATTCATCACTGGATGCAACCTAATTTCTCACAGCTAAAAATGTGCCAACAACAACAACAACATTTGGTTTGACATCCTTAAAAATGTGCTAACTGTCGCAGCGACAGTTTGGGGGTATGAAATTCAGCCTTCGAGTGCTCACATATGAGCTCATCCTTGATGTAAATTGACATCTCGGCGCCATTCTAAATGCTGTAGAGGACAAGACTGATGTGTGTCACTGACGTCGCCGAAAAAGGTCAGCGGTTTATGTGTAAGCAGGGAGCACAGTGTGCAACAATGGGCTGATTTGCATTGACCCCTGCGTGAGGGGATGTGGGGAGGTCTTGTGAATGGAGGCCAGTTGAGACAGTCTCCATTCAGGCTTTGTTTTAGGCAGACTCGGTGTGTAGCATGACCCTGTGACCCCTGACACTGTCAGACACAGAGTGCACACTAAACCTTCAGACCCTTATCTGTGGCCCTGGGCTTCTTCATATCACATTGATTCGTCTTTATTTTTGTCCTGACTTACACAGCTGCACTGCACAAAATGCTAACGCTGCCAATCTTTGCGTTGCTTCTGGCTGTGTTCTGACTGCGCTGAACCACACTGGCAGGAAATAGCTGGAAAGTACAACACAGGTGACGGTGATGATGCTTTCTAGAGAAAAACTGCCTTGTGCTATTAAAAAGATATTCATCTATCGAAAGTAAGAGGTGTAACAAGCAATTCAATCAACTGAATGAATTGATTGTTAATAGCAGCATACCAATTGTCGACTTTCTGCTCTCCCTGTTTGAGTTCATTTTACTTTTTTAGTCTTTTTCTTTTATATTGATTGGGGACTGAAAAAAATAAAGTCGTCTCAGTGTCTTTTCTACTCTCCTTAATCTGACCTGGAACGATGCCATCATAACCTGCTTGTCTTATGGGTGTGGAGGGTTTGTTGGTATTTTTATGGAGCTGTCAAAATGACAAAATAGTTTCATTTACAAACAATAAAACATCTGCCATGCATAGCTATGCACCATGAATATAATGGGTGGATGTGTGATTTTTTTTGGGTACGTGTGGTACAGGGGTGAAAGGCCTGAGTGTGAGTAAGAGAAGTGTGAACTTTGTGTAAAGATCTGAGATTTGTGTGTGTGAGAGGTAGAGAGAGTGTACTCAGTGTTAACAGCATGATTACAATATTAATAGTCCCACTTATAGTGCTATAGAATAAAACAGGCCATATTCCTTCGAGTTCTTTTTCCTGCGTTTGACCACAGCAGCGCCATTAGCTGCAAAAAGCTCATCCATTAATTCACACAGTCAGGCTGATGATTCATGTATGGAGAGTAAACAACACACATTGCTTTCATCACACAAAACATCCATTTGAACTACTAAACTGGTCATTTTTCATCTGCTTTCAACTAAGACGAAGCTGCTCTGAATTCTGACTTGATGTCTGTTTTCAATAAAGTTTTTTTCTCTCTTGGTCAAACATCTTTTCTCCAGATTTGTGTATAGAGAGTTAAGCAATATAGCCATGCATGTGCGTTCGTATGTGTGTGAATGATTCAGCCGTGGAGGACGATTACACCTCTGCAATGTCTGCCGCTTACGGCATATTACACATCATGTTGCACACTGTTACACAACACAATAATCATAATGAACCCATTGCAGGTCACATCTACCCCTGCTGCACCCGAAAAATGCCCCTTTCCAGTCATCACAAACAACAGCTGGTATTGATAAAGCAGCTATTTCAGTCTGTGCGTATCAAGCTATTCAAGCGCAATCCTCAGAGGACACGGTCGGCTCACAGCCATCAGGCCCTGCGACACAGCAGACTGTCATGCTGTCGAAGAGACTACAAGCTAATAGACATGTGGGTGAGTAAAATGAATTCAGACACCATCATGAAGGTTAAATGTAGATTCACTGTGTGCCAGCAGCACGGGAGAATAAATCGCACACACATATAACATTTTATTCAATTTCTCATCATTTAGAACGTCTAAAAATGCCTACGCACTTTTTTAATGTTTGAAAAACAAGCTGATCTTCTGTATCACAAGGCAAAACAACATGTCTCCACCCCAGTCCTCTGTAATTAGTTGGAGGAGCTGCTAAAGAAGATTTCCTTGCATAGAACTATGACACAGGAGAGGCTTTCATTGGGCGAAAATTCAGTGTTTTTCCAAGGATTGTAGGAGACGAATAACAAAGCAGTACGGCTAGTTATATTATAACATGTGTCACTTGCAATCATTTTTGCTTCATTTATTCCAAACTTTACAGAGTGAGAGATCAGAATATATGAGCAGTGAAATGTTAATTATACTAATAATTCATTGAATCGTATCTAACAATGACAGGAGGGAGCTGGGAGGTGCACTGGGGGTAATGCATCGAAGGGTCGAGCATGCCCTCTAGTGGCGAAAATAACACACAACACTGTTTGTGGCAGAAGTGAGCTGAATCTTTTTGCAGCAGCCACTCAGAGTTCAGTCAGCTGCCACGTAATCCAACATCTGCACCTACACGAATCTCACATTCCCAGAGCAGGCCCAAGAAACTAAAAGAAACAGGAAAAAGAATACCTGTATACTATTTACACTGCACTCTGTTCACTAAACATTCACCTGAGGCTGGGTGTACTGCGACTGCGGCATCGGATATCTAAACCTGTGAGGCTGATGAAAGCAGGCGTCAAATGCTTCATCAGATTTACAGTCCTGTTTACTCATTGTTTGATGAGGCAGTTCCTGATTCAAATCAAAATTTTACCCATTTTAGAGGTTTTTACTTCACCTTTCAAAAGTCTTGTATATTTAACATTTGATCACTCTGGCTAATTATTGTTAAATGACACAGGGTTTTGCAGAAGATTATGTTTGTCACTATATGTTTCAGTACTGGTATCAATTCAAGTATTTACAAGACCATTAAAAATGTCAAATGTTACCCAGCCCATCGTAAACTTTAAACCAGAACAATTAATTTTACAACAAGAGGAGGCGAACTGAAGGTGATTCTCTATCTTTTGTAAAGTACAGACACAAGTATCAAATTGAGAGCACACATTTGGATGATTCCTTAGTTTTTCTGATTTTCATACCTATAATAAATATCAAATCATCAACAGTCTCAGCTGATTGCTTCAGATTCAAGACGCAGCTGTCTTCCAGATCATAGGTGGTCTGAAAGACGGCTACAAAGTTGATTGCACACAAGATGGTAAACAGACCTTTTAGTGATATTACAGTGATATTACCAGTGCACTCTCCTCTCAGATGCACTCATGTTGACTGCATGAATATTTCATATCAAAACATACTGTACAATGAACTCAAGTGTTGTGATTTTGAAGTGCTTCAGCAGCGGCACATCCACCCATCCAGCCCGACACAAAGCACCACCACCTTACAACCAGCATCGCTGCAGCAGACAGGCGTGTTGTACATCACCAGGCTCTGTCTTCTTTCATCGACTTTTAGACAGGAGTGGAGGAAGATCTCTGACTGAAGTAAAAGTAGCAATACCACGGTGCAGAGACACTCTGTTACACGTCAATAAAAAATTTGACTTGAGTAAAATGATGACGACACCTTGAAATATATTTTTGCCTTACAATTGTTGACATACTAATGTACACTGTTTGAGGGTGAAGCTGGTAATCAGTCTATGTCTAGAATGTCATCATTTATTTGTTGATTATATTTTGTACTCACAATCTGAATCTGAAAAATGCTGTGCAGTAAAAAGTACAATATGTACCTCTGAGATGTAGTGCAGTAGAAGTAGCCGATAAAGTAGCATTAAATTGAAATAAAAATCAAGCAAAGTAGACTGCAAAAACTGTACTTCAGTCACTGAGGACTAAACGTTTAATTAATACATTTACTGTATAATTTTATAATGTAGTCATGGTGTTGCAGGCTTCCATTACACGTGGGATCCAAGTGTGTTTGAGCTAATGTTGCATTAAATGCTGCTTGAAATTTTAGCTTTGATATAGTTTTTGCTTATCTTTCAACAGATGCGCCTTTACAATGAATGGGAAGAATTAATGATGTCATGTCGTCTTCACATGTAGAAATCAAGAGGGCAGACATGACCTAAAGCTCGTCGATTGGGATGAAATGTGTAGTGGTGCGGTTTACGAGCAGCACGTGAAGGCACCGTGAGGGTGCCGCTGATAACTGGCATGGAGGAAGCGCTGCTGTTGCAACATCGCTGCCACGTCTGAAGGCTCCTCTGCAGCAGCGGCGGCGGCGGCGGCAGCGGGTCAGAGCACCGGGATGGGCCGCTGCTGGGCGGTGGGGGGGATGAGAGGAAGAGGTGGGAGTGACCGAGGGAACACAGAGGAGAGGAAGGAAAGAGGAAACACGTCGAGCCACAACACAACGCTCCCTGCCTGAGGAAAGCCTGCGCGCAGCTCCGACTGGAAGGAGCGACCGCTGCCTTCTGGAGGATCCCGAGCTCTATTGTTCGCTCAGAGGGGCTGGTTTCTGCTGGTTTGACCCATGCTAAACTCAGGGAGAATGGAGGAATTCGTGACCGAAGAGGAAGAGCCGTGGTACGACCAGCAGGACCTGGAGCAGGGTAAGACAAGCACGCAGCATCCCCACTGTCAGCTGCTGGCGCCGGCCGGTCAGCTGGCCTCCACCTAACAAAGGCTCTCTGTCACGTAAAGACACGGCAGAGATGTCATGCAGAATCCTTCCTCAAACGCTGAAGTAGCTTCTAAGGAAAGGGCGACAGAAAACACGCATCTCTGACAACAATGCATTGAAAGCATGCCAAGCAGGGCCTTGTGTCAGCATCAGACAGTGTGTTCCAGACCCTCAGTAACACTGCCGTGAGGCTGGAGTCAGAGTATGGAAGATTTAACATGACGAGATCATTTAAAAAAAAAAGATCAAGTAACAAGCATATTTTGTAGAAGTATTAGTGATGAGTGGATTGACAGGACATCCGTCATTAACAATTTTGACCACAGATTAATGTCCATTTATTGAGCCAAGTGCAGAACATTTTCTGGTTCCAGCTTCTCAGATGTGAGGTTTTGCTGTTTGTAGTTGTTTTACATCACTGTATGTTGAATATCTTTTGGTTTTGGACTATTGGTCAGACAAAACAAAGAACCTGAAGAAGTCAATATTTTAGCATGAAGCGTAACAATTTCATACTACAGAGCCTCATTATTATAGAGCGCCAACCAATAGTGTTCATTGTTTCAAAGGCATTTACTCATCGTTTCTGGCCGATATACACAAGATAATATTACAGCAGTGTAAGATAAGCATAAACGAAAAAAGGCCATTTCTCCCCCTTGTTATTTCCCATTAGATACCTACAAATATGTTTAATTTAACAAAGACATACAAAGATACTCTGTTTGTCTCATGTGTTCACTGAAATGTTATACATTGTGAAGTTGTCTAAATATTAGCAAAATATAAAACTGGAGAGAGACAGCCTTATACTGTGGTTTTCATGTGATTTGACATTGTGCTTATTAGAACTGCAACTAACTATTTTTTAGAACTGATGCCTGTCCTTTCTCCATTCATTGATTACTCTTTAACATTAATAAAGAAATAAGAAAACCAAGTCAAATTACAATTTCCTAGATTCCAAGCTGATGTCATTTTTGTCTGAGCAAGACTCCAGAGCCCAAAGATATGACATCTGCAGTTATGTTAAGACAAGGAAAAGCAGCAAATTCACACATGTGCTAACAATCCAAAAAAGGAGCCCAACTAATGTCAGACTGAGACAGTTAATCAATGATCAGAATAGCTGCAGATTAATTTGCTGTCAGCTGATTTATTCATCCACTGCGCGACTCGAGTGCAGGTAGTGATGGTTGAATTAACTCAGCAAAGGAAGGAAAAATTGTGCAAAAACAAGCCAGCAGGAGGGCTCGCTGCTCAGTCTTTGTCTCATTAACCAAATTCACAGTCAGCTAATTAACCTCCATCTTTCCATTCAGGCCACCTGCTCTAACACAGTTTGAGTGAATGTATCACAACTTTGCAAGTGAATCTATCTGATATACGCACATCATCACATTTATGCAATGCCAGATGGGCTTGGTATCAATTTCCATATAAATGAAGGTTTGCTTTCTATGTTCCTGTTCAGGAGAACTAATAACAGTCAGTCACAGTTTGGATGAGGTCACACTTTATTTATATTTCTATGCCCTGATCATCTGCAAAGACACCAAATTGAATATGCATTGCAGGGCCTAGAATCTTAAAATCTGGGTTAAACAAAGTCAGTAAACATATTTCTCATGCTGATACGCATGGCTCCTGAATGACTTTTAACATCTTCATCACAGACAAAGACTCTTCACTGTTCTCAGCACCACTTACTCCATTTCCTGCCTCTCTCCACCTCTCAATCACTCGTTCTCATGGTAAGTAATTATAGTGGCACATTTCCGGAGAAGAAATAGTGCTGATGCAGTGATTTTGCTTGACTAAGAACATGCACACACAGGCAAACATGTACCTGCAGTCATGACGTAATGGATTTGTTGGACAGCTTCCTTCCTGTCACACAGTGGACCTGAGGATAAAAATAGACCTTCAGTACTCTTTATTTTGGGAACAGTGAGGAGGAAAGAGTAAAAGAGAGTCAGCAGCACAGGGGACAAACATTGCTAAAAGTCAAAATGGCTGGTGTCCTCGTGCGTGCACGCAGACAGCTGTATGTTTGATGGAGCGGAGAGGAAGTCAGACCTCTCAGAGCAGCACTGGGCTTCAAAGTGCTGACTGCCCGAGCTCATCTCTCGCTGTGCGACATTTCAGGATGCCACAAATGCTTGAGAGAGAGAGAGAGAGAGGGACACCGCTGTCATTGTATTACAGTACCTTGTTGTCATGCAGGAATCACCGGCAGGCTGATGGGAGAGGTGCTGCAGGACCAAAACCTTTTGCAAGGTTCCATCCTACAAAGACACAAGGGGACACATGGAGGAATGAAAAGAGCACTAACACACATATACACACTCCACACACTCAACACAAGATGCTGGGAGACAGCTCTACAATTATGCTGCCAAAGAGAAGAATGCTGCAGTTCAGCTCTGCTCTG
>JAPZEA010000014.1:16696086-16707300 GCA_029783685.1 Heniochus monoceros | reverse complement strand
AGGGGAATAAGTGTAAGCAGTCTTCCATCAGCTGCACACGTTCCTCTGATGAGACGATGGCAGCTAAGACGTTTATGCAAAGATGCAACCTCACGCTTTCAACTTTCCCAGTCACATGGACGACAACTTTGATGCCATATTAGACGGCAAGCAACAAACTTGATACGGGTATTTACCAACAAAGCCTTGTTCTCACTTGTGACTTGTGCAGAGTAAGAGGATTAGTTTTGTCTTTCTTTCGCTGTCAGGGTTTAGGGAAACTACAACTTTTGAATTTAATTGTTGTTCCGTTGACTTAAACACAAGAATCTGACTTCATGCTATACGGCCTGAATGCCAACAATATTAGGAAAGAGTAACTTTGATGGTGTGTATCAAGCAGATAACACGCCCCTTCATTTTTAAAGGAATTTAGGCTTAGCATGTATTGGTTGTTGGCACATAAACACTCAGTTTGTGCATTTGTACTCAATTACTCACTACACTGGCTGATTTACATTTTATTGCAGCATTGGTATGTGTTATAATGGCTCAGTTTTTCTCTGGTTTTTGCTATATAATCAGTTGTTTTCTGACTGTTTTTAGCAGACAAGAGAAGAATGTAACAGATAACCTGCAGGAGACACTTCAGAAATAACTGAAGGGAAGAAATGTACTCATTACTGGTAGCATTTTTAAATTTCACTGCAATATTAAACTTCACAGGCATTTTATTAGTTTTCAAGCTCACCATTTTCACACAATTCCACAGTTTGGGTCAGAAAGTGTGATCTGAAATTCAATATGCTCAGTATTTATCAATCAATAAATTAAGATTTAATAAATAAAATTAAACCAAACCATTCTGACCTGTAAAAAGTTTTTGGTTCTGATTTCTCGTTTAGCTTCAGTGTCTTAACATGTAAAAGCTATTGGACACCCGCTAACAAAGCGGAGGGAAGAGAAGGGAGGATGAAGATGAGCAGCAGTAGGGAGGAAGAGAAGAGGGTTGGGGTGGGTGAGGAAAGGAGAGGCGGTTGGGAGAGCAGCGGGGGGACCTGGCTCTGGGACGGGCTGTGATCCTGCAGGGACGGCGGCAGCGGGCACTGGTAGCTGTGTTGGTGGTGGAGCTGGTGGTGCCTCTGGAGGACGAGCTGGCTCGGCCTCAGCGGCTGAGGGGAGGGCTGCGGGGACGGCTGGTGGATGGGCTGGGGCTGGCTGAGCTGCCGGGGGAGGTAGCTGGGGCGGGACGCCTGGGAGGAGCGCAGGGTGGTGGAGACCAGGGTGGTGTGGATGTGAGAGAGTCGGGTGGAGGTCTGGAAGCGCTGGTGAGCTTTCTCTGCATCTTCTCTGGTGGGGAGCACTTTGTGTAGAGGAGAGCGGCTGGACAGGAGGGTCCTCGGAGGCGGCGGGGGAGGAGGGATGATGGGGTGGTGGGGCTGGAAGGGCATCCGGCTGCGGGGCACGTGCTCAGGGGAGAAGCGGACTGGCGGCAGGGGGTCAGTGAATTGAACAGGAGGGGGTATCAGAGCCTGGAAAGGCGGGGGAGGTGGGGGACTCTGGGTGGGAGGCGGCGGGATGGGTTCAGACCCTGAGGAGTAGGAGGGAGAGGAGGCCTCGTCGCTGCTACTGTGATCCTCACTGCTGCCACTGCTGAGCCGCCGGGGCAGGAAGCCCAGGTCCTGGTCCTCCTGGAAACTCATCTGCAGGGTGGAGAGGTGCACCGTCAGACCTGATAACCACAACTTTCACCTCCACATACTCTAACACACAGCTTGAAATAAAGATTTAAAAAAAATGCATTGTGGCTCTTTTTTAGTTTTAAAATTGCCATCTGCGATCGTTCTTTTTTATCTACTGATGGGAAAGAAAAGTCGTAAAAAGCAGCAAATGAAAATAACTGCTGATCTACATGATTGCAAAACACATGCACTTAAATATCACCAGCACCCCATCTATCTATGGAACACAAGAAATGTAATGCAATAATGTGAAGCTGACTGTAAACAATTGGAAAAAAGATCAGTTTTAAAGTAGGCGACACCCAGCGAAAGATGTAAATATGCCGCTCTCCACAAACACCGAACCACCCAGACAGAGACGTTAACACAGCTACGATTGCTCGGTGATTTAACGTCAGCCAGCGCCTCATTATAACCTTAAACTTCTCCTCAGAAATAAGCAGATAAAATTAGACTCTACTGTATAACCGAGTATCATGTTTTACTTACAGGCACCCCTCTTCTTCTGAAACCATGACAACCACCTTGATATATCTGTTCATGTGACACAAGTGTTCATTGTAGCGTACATTAGAGCTGCTCTAATGTAAACATGCAACACTACAACGTAATTACTTCATTGAGATGTGCGTTTGCTAGTTATCTGATAACAAGCAAATGCACAACAGTAAGATTGTCAGTAAATGTTCAAATGTTGATTCAAATGTCAAAGACAGCAGTAAAACAGTAGCTACAGTATGAGACATTAGTATAATTACCACAAACAAGCAACAGCTTACAGTTAATGACATTGTTCTTTGTGGCAGTAAAGGTACAAAATACTTATTATTACTGGAGATAAAGCCAGCGCAATCAGTTATTCACGATCTCTGTTTGCAGCAATTATACTAGTGTGTCACAATTCATTTCAAATATTTTTTTTTCACATTTAAAATTTAATTTTGAAATAGAAATAATATCTTGCATTATTTGCAGTTGTTCCTTTCACTGAACCTGGATCAGTTACTGATATGTTACAGCTTTCTTGGAGCTTCTTGGGAACTGACTGATGTGGGAACGCAGCCTGTTACACCTCAGGAGAGACGATGTGAATAAGTGGGGTAACATCAAGTACAAACCTAATTCCAAAAAAGCTGGGACGACATGTAAAATGAAAATAATAACAGTTTTCTAAAGTGTCCCTGAGCTCATGTGGTAATCTCCTTTATCCAATCATGTATTGATAAAGTGTTGAACCTCGCTCCATCCTCGCTTGTGAACGACTGAGCCTTTCGAGGATGCCCCTTTCATACCAAATGATACTATCACCTGTTACCAATCAACCTGTTTACCTGTGGAATGTTCCAAACAGGTATTTTTGAGGCATTCCACAACTTTCCCAGTCTGTTGTCGCTCCTGTCCCAACTGGTTTGAAACGTGTTGCTGCATCAAATTCAGAATAAGCAGATATTTACAAAAATCAATAAGTTGATGAGCTCAGACATTAAATATATCGTCTTTGTGCTGTTTTCAATTGAGTCTATGTCAAAAAAGGATTAGGGAATGATCACAATCTGTTTTATTCATGTTTTCCACAGCATCCAAACTTTTTTGGAATCATATGTAGCTACTTTACTGATTCTACCGACTGCGAAGTGATGAAAAAACGAAAAAGACAGCGTTGTCTGTGTAAAAGCAGACATAGAGCCCTCAAGTCAGCCACATATTACAATTTGACTGTTTTAACTTGTCCCTGTTACCGCTATCTGAGGCCACTCCTTCAGGTGGTCCTCCCATTCCTCTGGAGGAGAAAGCAGAGGTGTGATCACTTTATCCTGTGTAAAGTTTGTTGTGTTCCCACTTCATTTATTGTCCCAAAAAGGCCTTAAAAAAACACACTTGTAGCATATCGCTAACTCTCACAGGTTCAGTGACAGGAATAACCAGAGTTGAACCTATAATTCACAGTGTCATGCAGCAATGATTAACAATATATTAAAGTATATACTCTTCAATACAAAAAAACCCCCTTTCAAATCAATACAAAGCATGTCCTCTATGTGTGTGCATATGGCTGATGATGCAGTAGATCAGTGGCGAGTCTTCCTCACCTCCTCGTAGTCGTTCTCCCCGGGTACGAAGTCATCCACCAGAGTGACCCTGTGGCCCAGCTGCTCGCTCAGAGCGTCCAGGAACTTGTCCGTGTCCCGGCTGCGGGGCGGCCGGGAGAAGGTGAACAGCTTCTTGCGGCGGGTCAGCGTGCTGGGGCCGCCGTCCGAGTGCTGAGGGGAGGCGGGGGGGCTTTCCAGGCTGACGTAGGGGTTGGAGTCCACGCTGCTCTGGTGGTGGATCTCATACACGGGGGTGGGGAGGGGCTCCTTCCAGGACAGGGACAGGCCGGATTTACGGTTCCCTGTAAAGCAGGAAATCAAAGATGGCTGCTGTCAGCACGGTGCGTGTAGGTATGTGACACTCACGCTGCACATGTTGACAACAAGAATTTCTAATGTGGCTTACAGTACATATTATGCAACTTATTCCCTTTAGAAATTACTTATGTGTGACATTCTTTGTCACGCTGTCGCCTTGAGGATCCTTTCATCTGAGAGGTTAGCATACACAAAGATAAACTGCAGATTGTAGACTTTGCATGATTTATAATGGAAACAAAAATCAGTGGTTCTCATGCCATGTTCACATCCGATTGGTAAAAAACAACTGCTTTAAACATCCAAAATGATTTTATTAATGTTAAATCAACCATAAACACAAGCTGCAGATGAGAAGATACAGATTTAAGTAGCATGAACTTAATTCATGCAAACTTTATTAAAATATGTGACATTTTTAGTGGGTCAGTGGATCTAATGCCATGTTTGTCACATGTAACAACCAACATCCACCAATTACCAATCTCACTGACACTTTTCCCTTTTCAGCAGCTTGTATTTACAGCAAATCTAATAAGACACGAACATGGCATCAGTCATGTGCCATCGAGGCCCGAAGTTATGCAGTTTTCATTCATGCCAAATACTGTCCTGCCACTGACTTCAATAACTCACTCTGCAAATGCATCGAGCCTAAATGACACATGGTTGTGCACCACTGATGTGCCTGAAAGCATGTGCACGTTGTGCGTGTGCGTGTCACTGAGTGTTTGGCCGTGTGTGTCGGGACCAGAGTACCTGTGAGAGGGGGGAGTGTGAGGGGGGAGAGAGGGCGCCCGAAGGCCTCAGTCTGAGCCGGGCCCTCGGGCTCTGCCGAGGAGCCGCCCTGCAGCGGCGACACACTCTTCCCTGCGTACACGGTCTCCAGCTCCGTGTACACACCTGTCATCTACGGGTGGAGGGCATGGGCAGCGGGTTAGCACACGGTCGCTGCGGCACATTTTGCTTTGAAGGTCTGCTGCTTTTAAGGGTTTTAGGAACAATTTGCAGACCGCAGGTCAACTGCAGCCACGGATCACATTTAATACCAAATGCTAAATTGCAGTAATCATGAGCAGACCCTCAAATGATGTGAGACCAGAGAGCACACGTAACATATAACTAGCATTCATTATGCCAGTTGCTGAATAGCAAGGCGCTGAAAAGCTGCAGTTATACCTACATGACTGAGGTCAGGGGACTCGGGGAAGGAGGTTCCGTCTCCTGACTGCCTCTCCTCCGGGCTCCCAGATTCATCCACATGAATTCCTAAAGCACAATAAGGCATGAACAGTGACACATGGACGTAAGCCCCCTCCTCCTTCCATCCACCCCCAGCCAGGGAGAGGATGGAGCAGAGCGGAACAGCGTGGAGGAGCAGAAGGCAAAAGCTTGGCAATGGAGAACAGGAGAAACCATGAATGAAAAACCTGACGCCTCAAACAGCCTCAGCTTGAAATAAACACTGATGTGCTTCCAAACCGATTGAGGACATTATCAAAGCAAACACAGCAGAGATATGGACTTAATGCATGAACTGGTGATGGCAGTTTTTGTCTTATGTGGCCTTTATGTATCCACACATCTTTTTCAACAGTCTCCTGCACAACTACACACATCCCCACCTGTGAGCTGACCAGTGCAAACAGCCTTATTACTGAGCTCTGAGCAGCTCAGCTGGAGCGACTGGGGGTTAGATATCTCGCTCAAGGGAATATTAACAGTACAGTAACTCCTGATGGAAGCTCACCTACTGCAATAATACTGAATTAATAATGAAGGATAGATTTAAAAAAAAATATATTAGCTTTCATAACAAAGCAATAAGCCCCACTCACTCTACAGTTAAACCTGTATTAAAGGATCTGGAAATTAAAGGAGCAGCGAAAACCAGCTGTGAACACAACACTTAGAGATCATCACCTTCTCCTCAAGCTTCTTAGCAAACAGCTACACATCCGCAGCAACATTAACGTTCATTTGGAGTTGTATTCCTGTCCAACTGATGAATGGAAGTTCAGTATTAGTCTCTTTTAGCCCTGTTTTTGGTCCGTACAAAGTCAGCTATTGAGGGAAATACTTGGCTCTTTAGCTGCTAAATGCTCCACTAATGTTCACCAGCTTGTCACTCACTGTGTCTGTCTGCTGTTCCGTGTTGAGCAGGTAGTGTATGGTGGCTTTGTCAGAGCTTTTGCTGCTATAAACAGCTGCTTGCTGCAGCCGCAAACAATGCTATCAGGGCAGTGAGAGTGAATAAAACAGCTCACTATGAAGCTTCTTAAACGGGAGCTGCAGATTTGGGTAAATCCATCTCTACCGACCCCTTTCACGTTGTCCTTTGATATGTTGTTATGATGAAAATGAGAATTACATATGTATCGTTTTAGGTATCATAGTGTCACAGCTTGTTGACTTGTGTGTTCAATCAGTGGAAAAAGACTCTTTATTCAATGGCAGTTTGGTCTTGAGAACTACTGGATGGATTGTTGTGTAATTTTGTACAGAGATTCATGGTCCCGGAGGATGAACCCTACTGACTTTGGTGATCACCTGACTCTACCAGTAGTGGCTGAGACTGAAATATCTTCACAGCTGGTGGATGAATGCTGTAAAGTTCAGTACACACATTCATGGTCTCAAGAGGGGGAACTGTAATCACTTTGATCCCCTGACTTTTCATCTGGTGCCATCATCAGGTTAAATTTTAGCAGTTAGCTTCAAGCACCGCTCTGCCTGAGCACAGCCTGACGGAGGCACTAGCATGGCTGGAGGCTCTTTTTATGTCGGGCTGGGCTACACATCTGTGATTGCTTGAAGAGTGGGATCGCACTCTAGGAGAGTTATTCAAGTCAAACTCACGCAATAGTCAGCAATGTTTAAAGCTCAGCAGTGCTAGTCAGTGATGTTTTGAGAGAAAGATAATAATGACTGAAATAAAGAGTTTTGACGTCCCCGAAGAAAAATCCTCTGTTCAGCTGAGCGTATCTTACATTCCCACTCGGGTGAGAAGTTTTTGATCCAGAATGGAGCTGGAAAGCTATTAAAACCTCAGTATAAACCCAACTCCGTGGAGATTATGGTGATTTTTGTGCTACAGGGCATCAAATCCTTGTTCTTGTTGTCGTTTTGTGCAGCGTACCCATTCCCAGGTGAGTCCCGATGATGCAGTCGTCGGAGCTCCGCTCTCGGATGCAGCTGCGGTACGACGTCCCCGTCACGCGCATGGAGCTGCTGCGCCGGTGGTGCTCCGGACCTACGTCAGGCTCCAACACCGCTGCAAAAACACACACATAAGTACACATTCAGCATCACATTATTGCATTACTGCATTAAGTATAAAGAACAAAAAGCAGTTAATAATAAAAGCTTGGTTTTCAATTTCGACAACCATTTTTCTAAATCACATAATTTTCCTTACTTTTAGCGATCATAAACACATGATATGAATGTAACCTGCCAAAAACGAGCTCAATTATAAGATTCAACTGTGTGAAAAATCACGTTTCTTTTTCAAATCAAGCAAGCAACTGACTATCTGCTGATACTGCATGTGTATTCTCCCGAATGCGGATCATTTCCATGTCGTGCTCCTGGCTCACCGCTGCTCTTGAAACCAAGGAAGCGTGACAGCTTGCTCTGGCAGCGCTCCTGTTCGTCGTAGGTCAGTAGCTGGTGGATGAACTGCCAGATCAACTGTTTGGCCGGAGTGTCCAACACCGGGAACACGTCCACTATCAGGGTGTCCACATTTCTGCATACACACACACACACACAATGCATCCAGGCACATATACACAGTCTTTACATAACCAAGTCCTGATGACTACTGGGTAATTGATTTAGCTTTGATTTATATTCTTCGCTGTACTGACACATATATCTGAGATAAAGGATGAAAAAAGATTACGTAAAGGTGGGAGGATAACAGGGATGTCAGCTGTGGTAGGATTCATCCCTTCGGGTGTTTACAGTGTATGCACATACTGCAGAATTCACTTGGTACTGTATTTTGTTTATAATCCTGTAGCATCACATGTTTGTATCATCTGCAGAGCTAAAGCTCCATCCATCTCCTCCTCTCGTTCAAGCCTTCATCCTTGAGGAAATGTTATCAGAGCCAATTAGGAGGAATAAACATCCTGCTTAGCTATGTGCATTTCTGTCTTCGCTGCTTTTCCTCTCACTGTCCATCATTCATTTTCTCCATCGCTCTGTCTCTTAGCAGTCTGATTTATTGAGTATAAAAACACAGTTTCCCAGGCAACAGCTAATTTTCAGTACGTTCAACGTAAGCTCGCTAGTTAACAGCCTTACCACAAAGGTAGTTTGACAGATGCTGAAAACTGGACTTAAAGCTCAGCTGGTACTCCCAATGCATCCTTCCATCCTCTCCATCCCACTGACCTGTGCTGGAAGAAGGTCTCCAGGGCCTTGCAGACCGTGTACCGCTCCTGGATGGTCAGCAGGTGCTCCAGCTGCTGGCTGAAGGTCCGCCCGTGGACTTTGATGCTCGGCGGAAGAATCTCTGCCACCCACTGCAGAGAACTGAGGGCTGGAGACCTGGACGATGGAAGATAAGCATTATTTCTCCCGTGCATCATTGTTCTGCAGCTTCCCTCAACAATGCATTCGACAGAGGGGTCTGATGTTTGTTTGCTTGTCCCTGCAGGCCGTGAACTGCTGGAAATGTCAGATCAAAATGTCAGGTTTGTTGGTGCGCACCGACCTGGAGCGTGGTAACGTGGTGGGGGCCAGGCTGGGAGATTCCTCTGGGTCGGTTTGGTCGGAGGAGTAGTCAGACGGACCCTCCTCCACCACCAGAGTGGGCATTGCTCCGCTACCCTGCAGCATAGACACCACCTTCTCATGGGAGCAGTTCCTACAAAGAGAGACAGAACAAGAGAGCGAACTTGAGACGGACAGAAGTAAATGATGGACTTTTGGCTATAAAGCACATAATGAAATCTACTGCATGACTTTTGGCTGTGATCCCTTAAGACAAGGGTTTGTCTCTAGATGCAAAGGTTATAAAGACTGTGATAAAGACAGTGGTGAGATGCTGTTGAAAAAGCTGGTAAGAGGATCTTTGAGACGACTTGTACTGTAATTAAAAAGTGGTATTCTACCAATTTAAACAGCTAAAACAGAAAGTAAGACTTCCTAAATGAGACAGGTAAACCTGGTAATGAGAAAACACCATCATTATAATTACAAATATCAAATTTTCCAATGTTTTCTCGACGCCACACACCATACACTCACTTTGTAAACACAACACTGAAAGCTCTCATATATCTCGTACTTTATTTTCTCTCTCTCTCTCTGGTGAACAAATCTGTTTTGCTGATCACCTCCTACTGCTGCTGCACTGTGTTATCAGGCAGAGCAGCGAAATTATACAGCGCCAATCAAATCAGTACATCAGGCAGCCTTGGGAACAGCTCTGCGATTCACATGGCTATCAGGGTGGCAGGATGAGTAATACTGTTTCTTCGCACAGCACTGGATATATTGGCTGATACATCAGTGATACACCGCGCTTCCTCAGTTCGTATAGGTACAACTCAATTTCTTCCACGCCGATTTTCTTTATCTGCACTCCCACACTCACTCCGTGAAAATCCAGAGGCAGAAGGTCAAGAAGTTGTAAAGTCCACAAAACAACGAGGACTACTCCCACAAGAAAAGTTCTGTTTACATAAAGGCTGCGTTCACGTGCCTCATACATACATACTGTACCTGCGCTATCTGCGGACAGAGGGTGCACAGGGATACACGTGTCAAGGTTAAAGGAGGATTCAGTGACTTTCAGATTTAAAAGCACAGTTTTGGAAAATTATGCTTACACGCTTTCTTGCAGAGAGTTAGATTAGAAGATCGATACCACTCATGTCTATATGCTAATTAGGAAGCTACCGCCAGCAGCCAGTCAGCTTAGTTAAAGACTTTGCTCCACTCCTTTCCAGCACCTTAACCCTGTAAAACCACAAGCTGCCATTTACAGTGTCTGCACAGACTAAACAAACAAGATGTAACATGTTAATTAGTGACATTCAGCTGTGCTGGGAAGTGCAGTTTGTTACTGTTGGACATAACCAGGCTAGCAGCTACTAGCTGTTTGCTGGACCTGGATGAGAGGGTCAATAACTTTCTGTCTTTGTGTACAAGTCTTGCTGTCACGGTGAACGACTGCGCCTGACCCCAAACTCCGTAACACCACAGCTTGTAATTTTTACACTTGTGTGTTTTTGTGCACTTTAAACAAACAAGTTAAAGTGTTAATGAGTGAGCTTTCGAGGTGCTGATAGGCGAATTTTGGACACAGCCAAGCCAGATTTTTACCCCCTATTTCCAGTCTCTTTGCTAAGCTAAGATAACCGGCTGCTGCCTGTAGCTTCATATTTAGTGTGTATTGATCTTCTCATCTAACTCTTGGCAAGAAGCAGATATTTCCGAAAATGTTGAATTATTCAGCCTATTTCCAGCAAATCCATACATGTGTTCGATTTTTCCCAAATTAGTTTCTAATTGTAAATAACTTTTTTTATTCATTTACTTGTTTCTACATTAAAATCTCTCTGGACCACAAATATGTCCAACACCAGAGCAGCTAGATGTGTGAGACTTTCATTTTCTCGTGCAGATGACTGACAGGAAGCAGACAAAATGCACGCACTGCTGTTGAAAAACTCAGCTCAGAAACCGTGAAATAATGGCTAAAGAGAAACTATAACAAAACCAAATAAAAGCTTCAAGTGTTCAGTGTTGAATTATCTGTGTACGATGTTTTATAGTAGTGGCAGCAGATGGCTTCTGCTGGAGAAAAACAAGCCCTGATGTTTCAAAATATACCGCTTAAGTTCAAGAACTTGGACTGCAGCCAAAGACAAAATACTACCACAACTGCTGCTGCTAATAATAATGATGCTATCCATGAAAGACAAACCTCATGTCCAGCCCATTGAGGAAGAGGATACGGTCGCCTGGTTTCAGTCCACATTCCTCGGCAGGGCTATCTGAGAGGGAGACAATGATGGCAGGAAATCAAACATCAATAAGAGACTGAAAATGGATAGCATCATTAT
>JAPZEA010000014.1:16657784-16669463 GCA_029783685.1 Heniochus monoceros | reverse complement strand
CTAAAGCATGAAGTCTTCCAAACCTGGAGCAAACAACATATGTCCTCCATATTTCACCCGTAATTTCTTCAATACATGATCATGCCGTTAGAACTCAGCTTCTGAATATGCTGTGCATAGTTTTGTATCAGGCATGGGTATATTTTAAGGGTTGGTAAGGACTTAAATAAATAATTTAATGAAAATATTTCTAAAGTTAGAGAGTTCTGTTTCAGGGGGTCAATGAGGCCAGCAGGGGGAGCAGTACACTGATGTTCATCAGAATTCATTTGTGTTTGGCACAAGGCACAGTTGGAAAGCCCAGAGGCAAAACTTTCCATCAGTATTCATATACTATTGGGATAATACAGTGGCCCTGAGGTGTCAAACACAACAATACTGGATAAAAAACAGTAACGAAATAAAAAACATTTTAAGCACAGCAGTGTTACAGAAAACACATCAACATGTTGCACTCCCTGATTTGTTCATATATTTTCTGAAAGATGTGCATTTGTCAACGTGTTTACTATTTTGTTCTGTTCTCTGTCTTTTCTATTGCACTGTTCACTGTGTTCTGTTGTTGTGTGTAGTGAAACTTGTTTTATAGCCTGTAAATGTGTTTCCTCTGTTGTTCTCCACCTCAGGGCCACCGTACAGGCCTAGCTTTATTCTCTACATTTCTTTAGCATCAAACATGGCTGCCATTGGGTTTTAAAGACTGCAGTTCAATGCTAATATAACATATTTTTAGTATTAGCTGTGTATCTTAGTGTACCCCGGTGTTACGCCTAAGTTTTTTTAAGGATAAATACAGGTTGTGAGCAGAAGTCAGTAACAGCCTAACCGGAAGTGGGCCTGGACTTCTTCGTGTGTGGTTCCTGTCACTTTAAGCCGGTGCGGAAGTAACCGCAGACTGGATTCAACACTCGGTATAAGGTCAGGCTTTTCTATCCGGTGAATTTCAACACTGCATTCATTAAACCAAACCGGTTTCCCGAGCCGCTCGTTATTTGCCACAAGAGTGAAGGGACGTTTTTACATACAGTAAGTTACTACCTAACTTTATGACAGCCTTAGCTGACGTTAGTGACTTTGCTCGGTAGGAAAGCAGCGTGCACTAACGGCACGTACCGTCCATAGTCGGGTGTTCGTTTTTAAATCCGACGGCTCAATTTAAGTCTTCCCTGATGTCTGGGTCCAAATGTACTCGGCTGAGCGGGGCGCTGGTGAAACAAGTGCTGGACTCGGTGGACAGCGTCCTGTTTGACTGCGACGGGGTCATCTGGCGGGGGGACCAGGCCATCCCCGGCGCTGCTCAGGTCATAAACCTGCTCAAGGAAAAAGGGAAGAAAGTCTTCTTCCTCACCAACAACAGCAGTAAAACGAGGAAGATGTACGCCGACAAAATGTCCACGCTGGGGTTCAACGTGAAAGAAGACGAGGTGTTCGGGACCGCGTACTGCGCCGCCATGTACCTGAGGACGGTCTGCAAGCTGGAGGGCAAAGTGTACCTGATCGGGAGCGACGCGATGAGGCAGGAGCTGGAGGCGGTGGGGATCCAGCAGACCGGGGTGGGACCGGACCACATCTCCGGGAAGCAGAGCGACTGGGTCAGCGTGCCTCTGGATCCCGAGGTGAAGGCGGTGGTGGTCGGCTTCGATGAACATTTCAGCTACATGAAGCTGAACAGAGCCTTGCAGTACCTGATCCAGCAGGACTGTCTATTTGTGGGAACCAACAGGGACACCAGGCTGCCCCTGGAGGGGGGCAAGGCTGTACCAGGTAGGGCTGCTCGCTGCAGATTAACTGGACGCACATGCTTTTAAGATTTGTTTCGTGAAATGTTACGCATTATTTTTGAATTCATCAGGTCATGAAACACAAGGAAATCATTCATTTTTATGGTAATCTTGTGCCAAGTTTTTTGCTCTTATGTGTTGAGTCTAGGATGGAGGCAGAGCCGTAGAGCTGAGGCTTATTACTGGATAATCATACACCCTTATACACTCAAACCTGCACAGAAATCAGGAAAATCATATTGAATCATGCTGAATCAAATACCAAACACTTGCAGAACTTTAGTCTGCTTTGTGGAAAGTCATAGTCCAGGACACAAAGGCATTTCTTTCTAGTAGATATGCAAAATATTTTTATATAAGAGTTTCGGCACTTACCTACCTAAGGAGTGTACAAAGCCTGTGGGAATTTTGATTTTATGTTTAGAGCTGGAGGATGCAGTGATCACCCAACCACATTCACCTAATTCACAAAGTTTTAAGAAATTTAAAGCTTCAAAAGAACTCAGATGTTTATTTAAGTGGATTGCTTTCCTCTACAAAACATAAAAATACAAAAATAGTTGTGATCTGCAGGGTAAAGAAGTAAAACGTTCCCCTCGTCTCTTCCTCAGGTACAGGCTGCCTGCTGCAGGCCGTCGAGACAGCGGCACAGCACCAGGCCCAGACGGTGGGCAAACCCAACCACTTCATGTTCGACTGCGTGGCCTCCCAGTACGGCGTGGAGCCCGACCGCTGCCTGATGGTGGGCGACCGCCTCGACACGGACATCATGCTGGGCTCCAACTGCGGCCTGAAGACCCTCCTCACCCTCACGGGGGTCAGCACTGTGGCGGACGTGGAGGCCCACCAGAAGAGCGGCTGCTCGGAGAGGCAGGGGATGGTGCCAGACTATTACGTGGAGAGCATCGCAGACCTCCTTCCGGCTCTGCAGGGATGAAACTGCAGTGTAGCTACGAGCTGTAAGCCAGCAGCCGTAAACCTGAGGAATCTGGCTCGCCTGCCACATGCCAGGCGCCTTTGTCTTCTAAAAGGGAATATTTTTCATTAACATTAATACGATTCAAATCATCTCTGTTACAAAGTCACAACCAAGCAGCCAGCTGCTGTGTGACAGAGGAGGCAAAGACTCTATTATTAGACTAAACCCTTATTAAACCCTGCTAATTTAACATGATACTGATGTTTTATTATTAATCACATAATAACATTGATTTCAGTATTGTTTCAATGGAATTTAATCGTTAAAGAGACTCAAGGAGTAGAGTGTACTTTAAAGGCCCTTACCCTGTCTGTGATGCAATCTCCACTTAAGCAACTACGAGTCAAACTGAAGGAGGGAAGTGAGCACACAAAATGTGTGCCAACAGTTTGATAATATATGTGTGTTCAGGTTTACAGCTCTGTTCCAAAGTCTATAAAAAGCATCCACAGAACGGGGCTAAATGGCACTGAACTGGTCAGACTTGAGCCGTCTGTTTTTTTTAATGTATTTTCACACCTCAGCAGAAAGCACTAACAGTCGCAGTTACCCTCATGGGATGGTGCAGTGATACCCTGTTTTTGTCATGTCATTAGTGAAACAGTGTTTAGTAGACAGGCATACATGTTGTCAAGTTGATCCAATCCTTTTGCCATCTGTTTTTTGTGACTTGTACTCAACTCCCAAAGTCACTGAACAAAATGCTCAAATTCTTAATAAAACGCAAACTGTCTTCACTAAATCATCGCCTGCTCTCTGTGGCTTTAAGTTCAAAGTGAGCAAGTCCTGTGCTTAAAGTCACCTTGGGTTGTCAACGGCTGGATGCCGCTACAGCCAGAAGCGCGTATCACCTCTCACCTGATGAGAGAGGCTTTCCAAGCTGCGTCTGCCTCACCCCTTTGTCCATTGTCTGGCCTGGGGAGGGTGGCCAATTCCTTTCATGTAAGTGTATGTTTGAGTGAGTGGCGGGGGGGCAGAGGAAAGATGGATAATGTTAGAGAGGCATATTAAGTCATATTAGGCAGGGAAGACAAAAAAAAGGAGGAAATTGCAGGAAGACAAAAGTGGAAAATGGGAGTTTGGCAAGATGCAGAGTTTTGTGTGAAGTGGGTGACTGTTTTGGGAGGGAAACGGTGAGGGCAAAGGAGGAGGAGGAGGAGGAGGAGGAGGAGGAGGTGGGAGGAGGTCTGCAGGGACAAAGAGAAGCTGGCCAGGTGTACCGAGGCTCAGTCAGCGCTGGACATGACCACAGCTCCATGCCGATAGCTACGAGAAGGGAGCAGACCGAGTGAGGAGCCGTCAAGGGACACAGGATGGTGAGGTGCTGGAAACATTCAGAGAGCCGTGTGGAGGAAGCACGGTGCACGGTAAGCAGATTCAGCAGAACAGCAGCTACTGACTGGGGAAATGTGTGCATTTAAATCTGGCGAAGGGGTCAAAGCAGGAAACGTTTGATTTTTTTGCTTACATGCAAGTTCAGCTACTTCTGTTACCCTTCAACCCAGCAACTGTTGCATGATAGGATGTGACTTCCAGACATACTTTAAGCACAGCAGCCAGTCAGAGTTCACATAAAGTCAGCTGGAGGCCTGTGTTTACATCCCACACTGAGACGTTAAGCACTGTTTAAATAGCTTGTTACTGCCTCTTGTGTGTGGAAACATCTCTCAGGATGGGGGCTCTGCTGCGTCCTCCCAGTCCCACTTCCCACACAAGGCATTCTGGGTCAGCCTGTCGGCCTCTCTGCTCCTGGTCATCGTTGCCCTCGGCTTGACGGGCCACCTGGGGCTGTCGCGGCCTCACTCTCAGGTACATACGACCGTCCAGAACAGCACCCGCCAGAACCCCTGATTATTGTCCCAGCGAGTATTCCTGACCTGTCTGCTTTTGTTAGCCCGCACAGATTGTCCGGATCACAGTTCCAGATCAGACCGGAGTTCTGATCAACCAGTCGGCCGTTGTGGACCCGCAAAACGACATGGTGACCTTTTCTGTGACCTCACAAGCAAATAAGACGTCCACTGTGCTCTTTGATATCAAACATGTACGTATATATGTATATTTTATGGTTTAAGTGTGCCTGGCTGATAAAAAGCAAGAAGGTCTGCAGACCCCGATGGGAAATGCGTGTGATTGTGTTGCAGGGTTTGATATGTTACAAACCTGTGGACCAGGAGAGCTGCTTCCTGCGAAAGATGGACAAGTCCGACTACGACAACGTGCGCTCCCTCCTCCACAAGTCAAAGCACAAGGTAACAGGCGCGACATTTCGACACGTGAGAACTGAGCCGTCATGTTACATAATGCGTTCAGGATACGTGAGACCGCAAAGCTTGACGTGGAAAAGCCACCAAAGGGCAAATGAAAGAAAAAGAAAGTTGTGGTTGCCCTTTACGCTGTGCCAGGTGTATCTAAAGTCACCTGCACTAATGTGTGAACTGGCATTTCTGACCGTGACTCATAGCTTTACCCCAAATGCGCCACTGAACCTGGAGCCTGCTGGGTTTCATAGGTTTTGCATGACTTCCCCGCTGCTCCGCTCACAGCCTGGAAGATCAAGTATAGCCTCCCTCTCTTGCCTCCACGGCTGAATTCCTCAGCACATCTGATCCCTCCAGGCCCCCTCTGCCTTGCCCGGGATCCTCTTACAGGAGGCCGCGGCAGCGAGCCCGAGCCCTGGAGTGGGCACAATGGTCACTCTGTGTGAGGGCTCTTTGGCTTTTAAGACTCCTCTGTTGGATTAAAATACAGCCTGGTGCATTGGCTGCTCAGGGAAATGGCCTGTGTGTGTGTCTGCTTTGTGGCCAATACCTGGATCTCTAATATCGACGTCCGTGGTCTATCTTGATTCTCAATTGTGATTGCGACAATATGAGTATTTGAAAGCTGCGGTTTAAATAGAGATGTGATGTGAGACCCTGCAGGTAAACTAAGATGCAGTCCTGTTTCTTCATCTTATCATCTTTTTTTCTGCACAATAGCCCATCCCACGCATCAAAAGCAGAGTCTCTGAGTGTTTTTGTGTCTGGTGGTGTCACGTATCTCATGCAGCTCCTCAGAACTCAAACCTACCTGCTGATTGGGGTCATTTAATCGACAATAGGAGGGACAGGCCCCGTATGGATGGAGAGCAGCTGTGGTTTGTCCCTCCGCTCTGCAGCACAATGATCCTCTTGGTTGGAAAACTGGTTGTTACGTGACACAGTTGGGCATAACAGCACGTTAAGTGGTCCACTATAAGAGCCAATCAGAGGTGTAAGTGGTGCAATTACACACAGCCTTTGTGACGAATAAGGGCGCAAATGTGCAGCCCTGTTGACCTCATCAGCGAAGATACGAGGCTAATAGCAGCTTGAGTTTCTGTCTTCTTCATATCTTCCTCGCTTTGACTCCGAGTTATTCATTTTACTTTGTCACCGATGAGCTGAATATGATCTCACACTTATTAAATGACACCGCAGGACAAAACTCTTCGTCCGTTGTAGATGTCCCGTTGAGATGTTGTGATACTGTCCTCAGCAGAGTCAGTTCCAGCTGTCTTGGAACGGCACCCAGAGGCAGACGGAGTTCCTTGGAGTGCTGGCGGCCAGTCAGGTGGACGTGTCCACGCTGGAGGAGCCTGTCCAGGCTCTGTGTCAGGACAGCTCCGTCCACTGGACCAGGAGGGCCGAGGGTGAGAGCAGCCAGACACTCGCATCAAATGTCATGTTTCAAAATAAAAAGAGGCTTTTACAATGTTAGGACAGGATTTGGGAGAAAAATCAGCCACCCTGGCTAAAAAGCAGCTGTCTCTGTTGTTGTCTAAAAACTATTAAAAACACACAAGTGAGCAAGACTGTTAGACATTACCATGAACACATGCTGTAGTTTATTTTGACTCAATCCCACAGACACCATCACACTGTTAAATACGTACGAGAGCCAAACATGTATTAATCACCCAAAATAGTTCCCAACAAAGGCACTATTTACTCCTTTTCGACTGTTGTATGTCAAAAGCTACAGTGCCCAGCTGGTTCATTAGCCTTAAACAAAAAATATACATATACATCCAATCTATACTATATATTTCTGACTAGTTCTTAAAGATTTATGTCTTCAGCACAAATGATTGGGCTTCAGGCTGACTGCTATAGACATGGTAGACACGGTCCAGAGACAGACCTCAGCCTTGTTGGCTTTGGTCTTTTCATGGCATTTACTGGCAATAAGAAATATATAGAATGATGCCAAACCCATCTTTAAATCCTGGTCGACTAAGTAGAACAGACGTGGTTTTATCTGAGCTACTGATTTCTGAAATGGTCTCATAGGGGTGTTAGAACGCCCGCTGCCAAAAGAGACCAGGTAGTCGTTTGGTCAAAGTCAAAACCAGACAGGCTGCAAAGATTATTTTAACTACCAGTTCATCTGCTGATTATTCCCTTCATTGCGTTTAAAATGTCAGAAAACGGTGAAAGAGCCCAAGACGACATCTTCAAAGTGTTTTTTTGCCTGACCAACAAAACCCAAAGATATCATTTATGACAAAGAAAAACTGGAGGAACTGACAATGGTATTTGTCTGGCACTAAAATTATTATATTAAACAGATGCACATTTATGTTCTGCCGTTCAACAAATCAATTAACACAGACAGAATGATGGAACAGATGTTATTTTGATCTACCGTATGTTTTTATCTTAACTGTGTGCTGACATTTTGGATTTAAGTGTCAAATGACCAATGTTAAATATCAGTACAGAATACCTGGTCATAGTTCGCACCAGAATAGAAACACACCAGTACCCACAGACAGTGTGTGAAGGGAGGTTTTAAATTTAGTCTACTGAAACCTAAGCTATGATGCCCGGTGACCTTTCCATTGATGCAGTAAATGACATTACACTCACTCTACAGTCCACATGTGCTGCTGGGGGCTAATATTCCCCGTGCAGAAGCAGCTTTAATATCCCACAACAATTAGGCTGCTTTTAGACGGTAAATTGGTGGTAAATCACATTTGTCGCTGTGGTCTTTGTGTTGTCCTCAGGCCCAGGCAAACAGAGGCTGGTCTACTTCTGCATCGACATCTGCTTTCCCAGCAACATCTGCGTGTCTGTGTGCTTCTACTACCTACCAGAGTGACTGTGCATTCTCCTCCTCTCCTCCCAGCTAAAGATCATGGAAACAAAGTTGTCTTTTTAGCTCCCTCTACAAGAAAAAAGAAAAAGAAATAACAGAACAAAAGGCAGCTTTGACTGTTTCCTTTGTGCCATACAGCCGCCAGTAAACCAGTGAAGCAGCCAACCCTCCCAGTCCATTTCCATCCTTCCGAGAGAGAGGAGATGGAGACAGGCTGTCACGTTATCGCCAAAGCCCCATCGTCACTCTCTTCATGCGTAATACCCTCTCTGGTGGCACACTTCAGAGATTACAGAGGAAAGATCCCCTTTTTTGTATGTGCCTCTAATTGTATATCCTGTAACCCACTGCTGCAGTGTAATTATGTGTAACCGTTCCTGTTGCAATGAGAGTGTTTTGATCTGTCTAATAAAAGACTGTTGTGTATTTTTTTTGGCCAGTTTTTCTTCACTGGACTGAAAAAAAAGTAGGAGAAAAAAAAGCAGGAGAAAACTTAGTGACTTCTATGAACGATGTGTTTACTGTGGAATCACTTTCTGTACATCATTTTCTTTCATCAAGAATAGAACAACTTAACTTTGAACACAGAGAATGCAATGAATTACATATATCACACATGAGAACAATGTGGTCCTTTTGATACAATAAATATGGTGCACTATGAAAACAGAGCTGAAAAGGATCTCCTGTTGCGTAGAGAGTGATGAAGTTAAAAACATAGAGGGCACCTGATGAACTTTACCGTGTGTCTTCATCTTACACCAATTTCTATACTGTTGGTACAGAAATTTTCCTGTCCTTTAAGTTTTTACTTTCTAAATTCCGGCCTTGCTGCGATGCTGAATACTTACAGGCACCTGGCAAAGGAAGAGCACTGTAGACATCTTGGAACACACAGCTGAGATTCACCGTCATGTTCAAACACAAGCCTCCAGATGATCGTCTCTGGGGCCGTTTTAAATAACTCCCATTAACGCCAACCGCACTTCTTCCAAAAGAGTCCACTGCTTTTCTGTCCTTGTTCCAACTCTGCACAGACTGTCTGCCTCAGCCCAGCACGCTGTCGTTGAAGGCCAGACACACCACGGCCTTCTGGTGGCCGCTGTATTCCCTCTTGATCTCGCCGGTCTCCACGCACCACAGACGGGCCAGGTTGTCTGAAGACGCTGTTGGATGGGAACAAGAGTCAGAACCTGAAATTCAGCTCAAAGTGTGTTGACAATGAAGTTATTAAACCCTTACCTGCTCCTCTCTACAAGGCTAACGTCACTTAATCTGTGACTAAATGTAGTGGTATTTAAGAAAAAACATTCACAAACTGTTCCAGATCCTGCCCATGAGCAACTTTATCTAAAGCACAAAACACCACAACTAAGTCTGTATTATTGCAGTTTAAGGCAACTCCTTTGTAAACGCCATGTCTTTGAAAATCTGTTGTTTTTGACAGCATCAGCTTGCTCATTTTACCTTTACTTGTTAACAATTGATTTTTAATATCATACATAATTTAGAGCTTGAAACTTGAGAATTGTTCCCACACACTTTCAGAGTAGAATTCAATATCTCCAAAACTGCTGGACTTTTATGAGTTTGGGATCATGGTGTTTATGTCTGAAGTAGAGTCACTGTAGTGACAAACCATTTACAATGTCTGTTAATGCACTAACCAGTGACAATATACTGGGAGTCTCCGGAGAAGGCACAGTCCCACATCCAGCCTCTAGAGGTCTCTCCGGGGTTGTTGCTCTTGATGCTCAGCTCCGTCATCAGTGAGAAATTGGACGTCCTCCAGATCTTGCAGGTCTGGTCTGCTGAGCAGGTGGCCAGCAGGCTGAAGACGACGAACAGAAGAACTCAGTATGATCAGCAACAACATCATAGCAGGAAACTCACTTCCCAGTTGCTAATACATCCCAGAATGCCAAGTTAGTTTCACATTTTTACTCCTGCAGCATTTCACAAAAGTATACCATCCATTGCCAAACATGGCAACAAACCATCAAACTCAAGCCATTTCCTGCTACATTAACATTAGTTGCAACTCAAGAGTTAACCGACAGAGAAAGACTTAAAGTGTGCAGAGGAGAAGGGAACTCACGTGGAATCGGGGCTAAACTTGCAGCGGAGGGAGTAGCGTTTGTGTGCAGGGATCTTAGTCTTGGGAATGAGCTGAGTCACCTCATCTCCGATGCCTCCAGCAAGGTTCCACACATAACAGTTCCCCTGTTGGAGGATGACAAAAGGACAGAAAGAGGCTGTTTTAATCAGTTATTATAACTTAATGCGTGAATAGACTGTTTGGGGACTGACCGAGCTGTTGACCGCCGCCATGTAACTGGCATCTGGGTCGATGTGAACTGAGTTGACTGAGACCTCTGGCTCAGGGATCAGCTGTTCATTGTGGTCGGTCTTCAGATCCCAGATGTGAATCACTCCACTCTGGTCTCCAACAATCAGCTCTGCCTGAAAAACAAACACCGACTGTTTACGACTTGTTGGGGCAGTAAGAACATACTCCAATTGACTTACAATCACTTAGACTACTAAAACAACAAGTAAACAATAGTATCACTGCCAATTCATGGCTCAGTGTACAATGTCTAACCTGGTTGGGATGCAGGCACACACAGTTGATTGGAGCATTGACCTGGAATATCCTCTGACACTGCAGATTTCTTGACCTTGGAGGACAGCTCAAAGTTAAGATTTGTTGGACGCAGAGTGATTTTTTTGTGTTTCAGCATAGTGAGTTTAATTGGCAGTACCTAAGGTCCCATATGCGAGCCATGCAGTCTTCTCCTCCCGTGTACATCCAGCGTCCATCTTCATGGAAGCCCACAGATGTGATGTTCTTGCTAACTCCATCGTAGTTGATCACAGGGTTGGGGTTGTTGGAGTTCAGGTCGTACATGCGGATGTGCTGATAACCTGAAACAAAGAGTGTGAATTAGCGGCTGTGAATTGAATTATCTAATGCAGGCTGTGTAGGATACATGACACTAATGTGACAAATGAGGAGAAGGTGTGCTAAAAGTTCTTAACCAACCTGCAGCTGCGATCATACTCCTGTCAGGTGTGACCTCGAGTGAATTTACTTGCTGGAAGCAAATGTTAAGGACGAGGATAAGGAAGTTTTGTTTGTCTATATTTTACAGCTCAGTCACAATTTCTCAACTTGAACATTAAAAGCAGAGCGTCACGCTGTAGTGATGACACCATCTACATGGCATAACTGAACCAAACCAATCATAGCTCCCATATCATCCAAATTCTAGCCTCCCTTCATTGGCTGCTGGTTAAAGTCAGGATTGATTTTAAGATTCTTTAAACAACTTTAAGGCTCGATATGGACCGGCCCCCAGTTAAATCATAGAGCTACTGACTCCCTGTGGTCCAAGACGTAACCTAAGATCCTCTAACCTACCCTTGCTAGTAGTTCCTAGGTCAAGACTGGTGACTAAAGGTGATCAGAGTTTTGCCATCAGGACCCCTTGACCGGCACATCATCAGTTTTGCAATCATTGCTTATAACATATTTTCACAGGAAAGCTTTTTTAATGTTTCCATTCTTTTCTGTTTCATTCTCATGTATTTTGTGAAGCACCTTCTAACCTTGGTTACATACGTGCTACACAAATTAAGTTATTATCATTATTATAATTACATACAAATTATGGGGCTGCTCCAACAACAATAATCAACAGCTTTTGAAAGTATCCATTCAATATCTTCAACACATTGTATAAAGTCATACGGTCACTTTTTCTGCTGTCAATCACCTTCAAAGATGCCAGT
>JAPZEA010000014.1:16483830-16494331 GCA_029783685.1 Heniochus monoceros | reverse complement strand
CTTGTGTATTATATTTTACTGTAAATGTTATTTAGACTTTCGGGTCAATATAATAGCAAATGCAAACAGTGATAAAGAGAAAAAAAGAATGAGAATGAGAGAGATGAAGAGATGAAGAGATGAAGAGATGAAGAGATTCAGAGAACGATACAGATCCATTACAAAGACAGATAAAGACATTCTCAGCAGAATCAACAGATTGACAGATTCCTCTGCAGAGCACTTGTGCTGTCCGTCACTTTGCCAAGGCCACTAACACAGTGAGGGATGGCTGTATCCAGGCAACCGGGCGGCTATCATCAGCAGCCTGTATCTAACCACCATCAACCAATCACAGGCATCAACTTCCACCTTAGCCAATCGCGACTGATGTCAAGCAGCTGCTGTTCAGCGGGGAGCATTTATCACGGCCAACCGACTCAGTGGATGCCCGATTGTCTGGGTACCATCTGTGGATCTAAGAGGTTAAAACCCACCTCATAGCCTTCAGCACATAATAGCTACCTCAGCTAAAGGAAGGACTTACAGCAAGTATGTGCACAAGTGTGTCTTAATACTGCTGTTATAAATATCAGCTCTGGGCCAGTGATTTCAGCAACTAATCTGCATGTCACAGAGATTCAATTAGTGAGTCCATACAGCAGTTAATGCTTCTCCTGAATCTAATTATTTCTGTTGCATAGAGAGGTTAGTATTGAACCTTCAAACTTTATTTTCCTGCAGTATCCATGGGACTATTTGTGCTTTTCTTATCTGCCTCAATCTACATTTTGCCATTTCTCCCTCAAACTTTGGCAAATACCGTACCATTCAAACTAAGCTATCCCCGTGGAAAAACATAGTCACTGAGCTGTGAAGTATAAAATAGCATGACATCGAACATATTCAATTTTTTTAAAACATAACGAGATACTGGACTATTTCCACTTTGGTCTGGTGGGACTCAGCAGCTTGCATCGTAAGCTATCTGGATCTGACAGATGAAAATATAGTTCTATTGGAGCATATTATTACCCAGTATATTTGCTGAACAGACCCACTGTGTGTGTGTGTGTGTGTGTGTGTGTGTGTGTGTGTGTGTGTGTGTGTGTGTGTGTGTGTGTGTGTGTCAAAAATAGAGCCAGATAGACAGTGATTTGTGTTTGGTGGAACAGATCAAATTGTCCCCTCATGCTTGCACCCACTTTTCCGTGGCAGAGTGTGTATGCGGGTGTTCTGAGCGTGTGAGGATTATGTGTGTGTGTGTGTGTGTGTGTGCGTTATCTCCACTCTGCTGGTGCATGCGGTGACTCACTGCACGTTTCCGCTGTTTACTGGAATATTGCTGGAACATGTTTATGTCCTGAAGTTTTTAATGGCTACCTGAGAGCGAGTGCGGGAAGCCTCTGGGTCCCTTTTTTTCTGGCTAAAGTGCTTTATAAAAGTTGATTTATTTGTCTTTCTTAGAAGGATTCTTCAACTTGCTTTAAGTGTTGGCTGGGAGTGACATCCGCAGCAGGGAAACAGACTCACATGACTGGACTGCACTCATGAACAACAACAATAAGGACAAACAGAGTAATTACAAGTTCTGTGAGCCGATCAGTCACTGCGCTGCTTTTGTTGTGTTTAGGCTCGGCTGCTTATTGTATCCAGATAAATCAAGACTGTTTACTGCAGATGTTTCACTGTATAGAAGTCAGATTACTAATGTGATTAGACAAGTGGAAAAAAATCTAATGAATGTACAGAGATCAGTGTCGTCATGGCTGTGTTTACTGAGTCACGTTTTTACGTCAGTCTTCCAGTCAGATCACAGATGTCGTCCAGCACTGACTTTAATGTCGTGCAAAACATCATCCACCATGCGGGAAATGGAAAATGTTAAGTCAGAGCAGCCACCATCGAAAGTGATGGACTAGAGCCAGGAAGCAATTAGCTTAGCTTAGCATAAAGACTACGCTAACAGCTAGCCTGTCTCCCTCCAGTGTTTAAAAATACAGTGAGCTTTGAGCACATTGGTAGCTTAATGTTTGCAGCACGTCACACACGTTCTGTTCCAGCTGACGACCTTATTTCTTTATCTGTCAACATCAAATACAGGCAAAAATGCTCGGACCCCCTGAAGCTCAATAATTAGCATAATGTTTAATCTGTGCACAAACAGAGATGTGAAAGTTATGTGCTGGAATTCATGACAAACAGCAGCTGGGCGCAGGAAGTCAAAGTCAAAACTGTGTGCACTCCTTTTTATTTACAGCTACATAAATTTGTGGCCTCTCACGGTTTGGTTGACACACCGGTGATCGGGCTGGAGAGGCCGGAGGCAGACTTCAGGGAGGAGGAACGTCCAGCCGGGCTGTCCACAGCATCATGGAGCGAGCCTCAGATTAGAGACGGCATGGTCGTGTTTCTGTTGGGGCCTCGTGAGGCGTCCTCGATGCATGAGTGACTGTCTTCAAAACATTACACAGGATCAGATATATCGTACTGTCTCCAAGATAAACCCTCAACTTCACTGTTATTGTTAATTTGTTGTTATAGGAATTAATCATTTAAAAATGATGAATCAACATCATGTAAACGCCTCAGGATGTTAGCAGACTGTTTCAGGTTGTCAGCTCTGAACACAGTGTGTGTGTGTGTGTGTGTGTGTGTGTGTGTGTGTGTGTGGCTGCTTCTTAATGAAGAGTGTGTTTGGTTGTGTGCTGAGGACACTGTGATTAGCTGTAGACACTTGGGGGGAGTTAGAGGTGGGGGGTGGCTGTCTGGTTTGGGTATTGCTCAAGTTTACCCTTGGCCTTTCTGCTACAGCCATCTGTTGAGAGAGTGTCGAGATGCACCCACCCAAACGTGTGTGTGTGTGTGTGTGTGTGTTGGGGGAGGCGCTGCTGTTAAGGCTCAGGCAGGGGCCCCTGTATTTAAATAGGGTCACATCTCGGCCTCACCTTGCAAGTGTTATGCTATATTAAATGCCACTCATGTTAAGTGTGTTGAAACCCTCCTCTGATGTAGTCAAGACATAATATAAAGGTTAAATTGAAAAATGTCCCTTCGACGGCGCAGCAACACGCCATGATTGATCTCCCTTGTACAGGCAGGAAATGTTAGGCGGACCTCTGTTTCGTTAGGCCTCTCTTTAACTGCGCGGATACAATATGTTACGATCAGGAGTGACTGGATTAGAATTTAAGTGTCAGTCAATCAGGATTTCAAAAGGTCAATGAAAAAATTAGCCAAATGTGGGCAGAGAGCGCGTCCAAAACGACGGCGCTCAGTCAGAGGAGGCCTTTTTTTCACAGAGGGAAAAACACCGGCTAATGTGAACGATGGCTCTGCTCTGTTCAAGTGTCCCAGTTAATAAGTAAGTGCGCTCACAATGGAATAGAGACCAAATTGAATATACGCAGAGCAGTATGCACGCTAAATACGACCGATCATGCTGTTGATTGACATTATTCTCCAACAATGCAATGCACAAAGGAAATGATTGGTTAAGAAAGATCTTGGAAAATAAAAAAAAGTCTTAAAAACGAGTAACAGTGTTGCAGATTCATGCTACATGTTATTTTATACATATAAGAAATAAGTGTGCATGCACTGTGCAAAGGCAAAGTGTGACTTTAACTTAACATGAATTAACTTAACTTAACCTAACTGAACCTTTGTGCAAACCTGCTTAGTACCAGTATATAGTTTACATTAGACACCATTCATTGAAGTCAATAAGGTATGTTTTTCATAACAGCTCATGTGCAAGAGAGGAACAAATGCATAATCAGGCAGCCACTTTTGACCATCCATAGCTGCACTGTAGAGCTCAAAATGTTAACCTTGCTGATATTAGTGTAAGCTAATAAAAGAAACCCTCAGTATGCAGCTCCTTAACTCTCATATTGACATAGTTTTCAACCATTCTATATTCCACACCAGCATAATCCTAATTCCTGAAATGCAGTTGACTTTTTCAAAAAAATCTGCATCCCCCCGTGAACGACTTCTGGGGGCATCACTGTATGTCACATGAATCTGGGCTACATCTACTCTCTGGGTTCAATCTAACTTAGTGACACATTGCAAAGTCACAGTTTGACTGTCTTCCAGCACGTATTGCACATATTGTATTGTACCACATTGTACCATTTAATTCTGCCTTAATATGAAAATGTATAGATAGTAAGGATTTTTTTTTTTTTAGTATATTAACTGTTAAGACTTTATACTTTGATAGTATGTAGTATATACAGAGCTGTATAGAATTAGTACGTTTTATGGGTGTGGGACACATCGACAGTGAGGCAGCATGCACGGGACCCTGACGCTGAAGCAGCTAAATGGAATTAAGCAATCAGTCACTTTATTATTTTGCAGCTGCACTTTCCTCACTGTGACAGGTCACACTGTCCTCTGTGAAAAAGGCCTGTTGGAGACATGCAGGCGTCTCATCAAACCTCATGACTGGTTTAATTAATCTGTTGATCGGCCCATGCTCTGACTGTGTGTGGGTTGAAAAAAAAAATTTACAATTTGCTTTTTTAAAGCAATTGAAAAATAGAAGGATGTCAAGCTAAAACGAGGACAGTAATTTGCTTTTTTTTCTGTTGACATTGTTCACAATTATCTAAAAAGATAAAATGTCAAAGTCCCCCTCCACTCAGAAATGTGTTTCCCTTATTGTTACTTTACTCGGCTGTTTGAGTCAAAGTTTAGAAATGAAAATATTTTCTGCATTTTTTAATGAGGGAGAAGGGATAAATGTAATTTTAGAATTGAAGAGTTTTAACAAGATATTTGAAGGTATTTTTGTGTCAGACAGATGAAACATGTCTGGAGGGGAACCTTAAAAATAAAAGGTTTTTACCAGATTGTAAAGCTGAACTCCTGATCAGAGACATTTGTCCTGACAGTCATTAGGATAAGGAAGGAGAAGCAATATAACCAAATGTGTGATTAATCAGAAACCAATCAGAAACCACGCTGAGGTTGAACAGGCTGTATTTTCTGGCTAAATGACAGGTAACAAGGGAAAACCACCAGATTCTGAATCAATCCTTCTTTCATGAAGAAAACTTCTGATCTGATCTAGTATATCCAAGAAATGCAGTTTGTTTGACTTGATTTTTAAAGCGTCTTTGAACACATCGTACGTGTGCTCGCAGCTCCTGTGTATATACATATAGAGAGTAGTGTAAACCTAGTCTATGTCAGCACTGGACACTGCACATACAGTATAATGGCAACATGAACGCTTCACTGTGGTGTTCTGTACTGTTCACATATTATCTTTAGATGAACTCTTAGACGGCATGATGCTTCCTGTAATCATCACATAATACTGTACCTCTACTCTTTGCTCCTCATTTACATTTTCAAGTCAGTAAAATTCCTCCGGTGGACTTTCTCTTCTGTCTTTGGATGTCCTCACAGTACTTCCCAGTGTTGGACACAAACAGACAATGAAGGGACAGGTTCAGTCTCTGCTTTGAGCTCCTCTTACAGAGTCCAGAAGTGCAGGTTCAGGTGCTGGGGCTCCAGAACGTGTATGGGCGGCCCCGTGGGCCCTATGTGAACGGGGCCGTGGGAGGATCTGAGCCCGGGCAGCGGTGGGTCCGGAGTGGATAGGATGTAGTCAATGCTAAACTTGATCTCTGACTCCGGTTTCCCCTGCTGGGTGGCGTTGGGGACGAGGTGGTGCTGCTGGGGGCCCGGCCTCGGCCTCTCGGGGTTCAAAGGGCAGATGGTGGAGTCGGGTTCAGGGCGGCGAGCTGCGGGGACGCGCTGATTGCTGTGGCTCTCCAGTGGGTGGAAAGGGATTTCTCCTGAATCACGGAAGCCGATTTTCATGTTCCTCCTGCGCCGGCGACGACGAAAGTTTCCGTTTTCAAACAGGTCGAGCATGGATTCACAGCCGGTGGCAAAAGTCCAGTAGTTTCCTTTCCCCTTCTCATTGCCCTCTGTCCGAGGAACCTGTGGGAAATATAAAAGTACTTAATGATGATTAGAACTATTACACAACCAATGATAATAATAAGAAGAAATACACTATTTCTACTGGAGAAAGGAAAAAAGATGACTGAACTACAACTTTTTCTCCTTCTCTTCTACTGAGAAGCTCACAAGGGACATAATAAGAAAGAGCAAAGCCAATAAACACCAGGCACAAATGAAAAACATGTTTAAATGGACGGGATGTGCTGCGGTGTACCTTGACGAAGCAGCTGTTGAGGGACAGGTTGTGTCTGATGGAGTTCTGCCAGGCTCTCTGGTTGGAGCGGTAGTAAGGAAACCTCTTCATGATGAACTCGTAGATGCCCGACAGAGTGACCCGCTGCTCGGGGCTCTGCTGGATGGCCATGGCTATCAGAGCTATGTAGCTGGCACACAGACACAGGCACACCTCAGTCAGGTGACTCAGTACATGATAAAGGCTGTTAACCCTTGTTGATATGCTCGTATTTTACCCACAGACCACTGCAGTGTGTGTAAAAACACTAATAATTGCAATTTTCCTTTCTTTTCTTCTGACCTTATTCAAACCTAATATATAGAAAAGTAATGAAGTGTTTTTCCTTTGCAACACCCAGAACTTAACAGTTTGATGAAGGTGACAAAATGTGAAAGTTAACATGATTAAAAAAATCATTGTCAACACATCAGACACACAGCAGATGAAAATCCATGGTGCTGAATGATCTCTGACAGCCTGAAAGGCGAAGCCGACCACTGACATCAGTCCAGCATCATGCTTGTGTCTCATAAAATTATGAAACATTATCAAACAAGAAGCTGTTAAACAATGTTAGGTGTGTTTTTCAAAGAGGAGCCGCCTCAGTGAGGAAGGAATGGAAGGTTTTGAACATTAGTTTTAATTTCACTTTCCATTTTTAATTATCTGATAATGTGACAAAAGTCCATGAAATAGCATTTTTTAAAAATGGAAAAATCTACTGAATCTTAACAGAAAATGATCAACAACCCATGACGCATAAAAATGATGCAACAGCCTAAACATAAGAGACAACTGCACCGATATTTAACTCTTAAAGCAAGATTCATTTTAAAAGCTGTTATACAGTTTGTGCACGCTGGTAAAACTGAGCTAGGCTGCTGTTACAGATATGTTTGTTTTGTTTTACCCAAACTTGATGATGATGACAAAAAAAATCATGTGGAGAACAAAGTTAATTTTACACTTTTGAAAGGAAAAATAAAAATGAGGAATCAAGAGACATTAAAGGCCACATATTAGCAGTTTAACACTGAATTCTAACGTCTTTCTATGAAATCTGAAAGCCTGCAAAATGTTACAGGACATGCTGGGAGGTGAGGAAACTGTTCATACCTGTATGCTGGTCTGCACATTTTCTTCTCCTCATCAGTGCTGGAGGAAGGGTATCCGTCTCCATCGTAGTTGAAGCAGTTGAAGGGGTAGTGAGAGTTGTCGAACATGTCTGCACCTGGAGGAGTGGGATGTGCGACCCGGACTGTTCGGCTCCTCTGACTCTCCTGGCCAAAGCCCAGCAGCAACAGCCCGTCCTGCTGCTCTGCTCTGCCACCATGCTCTGCTCAGCCAGCTGACGCTCGCTCTGAGCTCTGCTGCTGACGGCCGCCTGCAGCCCCCCTCTGCCCCCTCCTCGTCCCAGCCGCTCTCCAGGAACGGCTGCAGGTCTCGAGGCTCGGGACCACCTCTGTGAGGACTCTGAGCTCCTCTTCTGCTCTGTTCAAGTGCTTGTCTCGTCCACATCAATCTCACATTTGTTTGACTTTTCAGGATCTCCAGGATGGTCTGCTGTACCTCATCTTTCAAACGCAAGGACAATTTTTTTTTTTACATAAAAGAAAAGCATAAAATATACAAAAAAACAGTCCAAGTGTGAAATTATAGTTCAGGATATTTATTGAAAGATGCTGTATCTGTGCGAGTTCTGGTTTTTATCTGTCTGTGTTTTTGCAATTAAAACTTAATTCTTGTCAAGTTCCAACATTCCTACAGCTGTTAGATAAGTTTTGTGGGGTAGACGGATGTTTTCCCTCTCAAGTGCAGAGTAACAAGTCCAGCAAACAGGAAATACTGAAGTGCGGAGTCAGCGGGCTTCAGCTCCGCAGCACTGCTTTCGGCTAAGTGCTATAGCTGTTGAGCAGGATTGTTTCTTTTTATTTCTATGTAGCGTAGAACAACTCTGGGCTGTTGGGCCTTGTTGAGCAATGAATGGAGGCTAGCTTGTGTCAGTTTCCAGACCCCAGTCCAGATCAGACCAAGTCTTTAACAGAGGACTGCACCAATTTCGCGTAACACTTCATCAAAACAGTCGGACTCACGACGGATGGTTGGAAAAAAAAAAAAGATCAAAATGCAGCAAAATCAGACGTTCATCCCTGCATTCGTCTTCTTTGCGCTTTGCCTACGTTACCCACAATGCAACCCAACCACCGACACTTTGGTGTGAGATTCGGGTTTGTCATGCTAGCAGGGGTGAACGTAGCCTCAAGCTGCTCGCCTCAAGCAGACGTGGCATCTCAAGTCTTTTCTAACTCCCCACTGTCACATTTCTGTGACGTTCAAACTCGTGGTCTTCAGACTCACGCTGACTCGAGTGACATCACATGAGGCAGTTTATCAGATTTCGAAAGGCTTTATACGAATTTTTTCGCACATGCAGTAGCCCTCCCTGAGACCTGTAAACACACTTTGACATGTCAAATCAGAGGAGTCCCCTTCAACCTGGACTCGTCTCAGCTGGTCTCACAGCAGCAGCCCGGTCGTCTGAACCCGGAGCGAGCGTCTCTGCCCGACCTCCTGCTGGATTCTGGGTGGTCCGCTGAGCTCGCAGGCCGCCTTCATGTTTTATTTTGCTTCTTTTTATAGCCTAATCTCTCTAACTGTACTTAAAACAGCCAACCCCAAACCAACAAACAAGATCCTTTGCATCTTTGTTTTCTTTTTCTCTCCGTTAACTCTTTGGGGTGTGTGTGTGTGTCCACTCTGGCAGACGTTTAGTCAACAACGGGAAGTTTTGTAGATGCTATCTATAATGCTCCATAATGGCCATAAATTGTTTCCGTGTCTATAAAACAGGGGGATGTGTATTTTGAAGGGCTCTTAACGGGGCAATTGGAGGTCTCCCGTGAGGCGACAGAGGCCGGGAAAACAGCCCGAGGCCTGCCGGGCCTCTGTGTGTGGCCCCGCTGCTGCAGGAGAGGCCTGCAGGCGCTGCATCGGCCGACCTGCAGACACTGAAACAATCTTCTCTTTATTTCTGATGAGGCTAATGAAGCAGCTAAAAGGTCAACGCTGTAACTCGGTTACAGGTGCACGGCCAGATTTGTTAAGCGGCTTCACAGAAAGCTGCAGCGCATCCTGAAGCACGAAAAGAAATCAGCTGATTTGTTTCTTCTTCCTTTTACATATGAAACTGTGGTTTTGACATAAAATATATCCCATGATCATATGCTTTTCTCTGTTTTTTTTTTTTTAATTTTTAAACAAGTCTGAATAAAAAGAAGAATAAAAAAGGAAAGTTTTTAACATCTTGTCAGTAAAGAGCTGTTTGAGAGGGACTTCCAGTTAGAGTTTAGAATTGAAGAAAGTTACTTTCTACTCTCCTTTCCCACTGTTGTATTATCCAATGTTGTTCATTTGCTCTGAAAAATGTCTTAGGACATTTTGACATATGTCAAAATGCTGTTTTTAGTTTTTTGCTGAACCTTCTGCATTTTTGTTTTGTATCTTTGAATCTTTTATCTTTATCTTGATCACTTCTTTGGTATCAGCTAAGCTACACCAACATGTCTCTGCATGTCTCTGCACACCACATTAATCCCACATAAAACCCTCATGTTCAAATAATCACTTTCTAAAAAAAAAAAAAAAAAGTTCAATTTAATATATCATTTTTTTCATTAGTACTGCCAGGGTTAGAATTTTTAAAATGAGTATTACAATGTAATGTTTCTACATATTTCTTTACAATTTATAGGGAAATTCAGACAAATTCAGCTATGGATATACTTACAAATTAAGATGCTACACGCAAAAATATGGTGATCTCATTAAATATGATGTATTTGTTTAGGTTAACCTACCCAACAGTATATAAAATAGTATAAATTAGCTCCACCTTGAGCAACTACAACAGCAACATGCTGCTTACACACTGATGGATCAGCAATAAAAATCTAATATAAAATAGTTTAACAATCAGAGTGGGCAGTGTTCTGTACTGAGCACTTTTAATACTTTAAGCACATTACTTAAATAACATTTCAATGCAAGTTTTTTATTTTTAGTGGAGCATCCTCATCACTGTATGGAATTCCTACTTTATGTCACAGGATCTGAATTCCTCCTCCATCACTATTCTGAACCTCAAAATACCAGTTTCATACTGTGGTATGAAAACTGGAGGATATCATGCTACTTACATTTGCTCATTTAAGGTACTTATTTAAAAAGTTATTTCAAGTTTATATCAAGTTTGAAGCCTGTCAGGACGTAATATTTTGTGAAATTATAATAAAGTTT
>JAPZEA010000014.1:16450928-16463810 GCA_029783685.1 Heniochus monoceros | reverse complement strand
AGAGGACAACTGAAGACGGAGAAGAAGTACAGAAAGTAGAAGAGATTAACTGCGATAAAGGCGGTGGAGTTAAACGGTGGAGAATAAGCAGGGACAGTGTAGAGGACAAACTACAGAAGACGTCTCTAAGTGTTCTTTGAACTAACAAATACGCAGCTGTTACACGTTACGTAACGTCGTGTTTGAATCCTCTAACAGCAGCACCTGTGTTCAGGCAAATCTGAGCGTGTTCTGATCAAGCAACCCATTAGGGGCATGTTGTCTCAAGGAAGCTGCGCCGTCAACGCAAAGCAGAGGAAACATACATAAATGCATGACCGCGTAATAAAGTCTATAAATGTTTGAGCACACAGTACGCGCTGAGCTCAGAGAAAACAGAGAGGAGGGCAGAGACGTCGGTTGCTCAAGAGCCACTCGTCCCTTTCACTTTGGACTGCCTGGTTGAGCTTAACCTTTAAAATATTTACAAATCCACGGCGGATTAATCCTGAATGATAAGAAGATATCCTGCAGCAAGCTGCCAGAAGAAGCAAATATTTCTTTTCCTCCTCTGAAAGACGTAGTACAACTGCCAAACGCTGCTCTGTAAGGGCAGCAGAAACGGTATACTTTTTAAGTAGGATTTGGTGGCGCCACTATAACCGCCTGTCTACACCGCCATCAGATCTTTTATCATCCGCAGCAGGTGAGACGTACTGAGCCGAGCACGCCCAGTGTGACCCTGGCCTTGCTGTAAACACATAGTTTACACTGGGTGGCCAGACAGCTTCTTGGCTCGGCTCCCCACTCAGGAGGGGCCCCGGCAGCCGGAGGGTCGGCGGAGGTCTAGCAGCAAACACACAGCCGTGTGAGAATATAACAGTGAATGGGAGCGCTGCGTCTGGAAAATCTACCTGCGCGCACAGGATGCAGCTGACCTGTCCAACACCAGCAGGAGAGAGAGAGGCAGGAGGGGAACGAAGGAGGAGGCATTTCCTTTTGCCCTGTTATTGACATCAAGTTGGAAAAAAGGTATTTTTGCCTTGAGCTGCAAATAAAAATACACTCTTCAGATTCACTCGCTCCAAATAAAATTCTTGTGCTGGTCCCTTTCCTGCCTACGGCGATCAGTTGAAAGGGAGACGGCAGACGTGGACGGAGGCTGCAGCTGGCTGATACACTGTTGCAGGGTATCGAAGTTCAGTCACTTCAGCGATTTAGTATTTCTTTTCCACAAAGCTGAGAAGCTTTGGAGACGGACTTAAAAAAAAGGGAAAATTGAAGCAGTAGAGGAAGAGCTATTCTGACTTCTAGTGCCTTGTTTAGGGGAAGCTCCAAAAAGTTTGCATCCTACATTTCCCATAAATATGTACAAAATGCTCCTTTAGTCGAACACTCATAACAATCCCAAATTCATGTTTCCATTTTGGAGACATCAGTGTTGCATCCCGGTGGCTACAAGTCATTCATTATGAAGAATCCAAGAGTTGTGACAGCTCAGCATTATGCATGAAGCATCTCACTGTGAACTCCTTCCACACAACTGAATGCACAGTGGACTGTATTTTCTTCCTCTTTTCAAGCTTTTCATGGTCCAACCTGCTCACTTTGGTACAGTCAGTTTGCATGTATATTATTTCAAAACGGAGCTGATTTATGGAAACAAAATATGTTCAATCTGTTCTTTCTTTTGACTTTACAATAAGAGTGAATATCTTCTCCAAGGTAATGTATAATACCCAAAGTATCACCGTGGTACAGAGCATTTGGGCGTAGCGTGGAGAGGATGTTTTATGTAGTTTCAAAGTCAAACTGCCAATCGATCACCATAAGCTTATAGCCACAGTTGTAGACCTCAGCGTAGAGGGGAAGCGGAGCAGAGGAGTAAAAAGATATGCTGTAAAATATAAAAGGACAAGGGCATCTTCCAGCCCCAGCGGGTTCCCACCAAAGGGCTGACTCCACACACTTGTCACACATCATCCGTCAAACCCGCGGGCACGGCGAAGTGCGTGCGCGCACAAAATCTACACGCATCTATAAACCCACACACAAATATAGGATCGTACTGCACATGCACACACACATATAGACAACCTAAACCTCAAGAGGGAGGTGTTGAGCTGCGAGGAAGCAGGTAAGCATTAAATGCATGAGAGGGTAACATAGCGAATCCCATCTAAGGGTCAAAAAATCCCCACCATCGCCACCACAGGGACGCTGGAGATGAGAGGAGGCGGTGCATTGTTTTATCTCAAGCATAACGCATGTGAAGGCTGACCTTTTGAGCATTGACATTTGATAAATTGATAATAAAGCCCTTCGCCAGTGAATGAGACAAGTGTACCTGCGTGTTTGCATCGTGGACAACACGTTGCTGTTTACTGGTGTCGCTGCTATAACCCTTGACTGTAATCTTATGTCAGGATATGGTGCACAAATGGAAGCTGTGACAGATTATTTTGTATGAGGGCGAGCTCTGGAGGTTGTACACACCGAGATGACATTTTGTGTTCGACAGGGAAAAGACATCCAGAGAAAGAAAGAAAGAAAGAAAGAAAGAAAGAAAGGAGAGACATAACGAAGACAGAAGGAAGGAGGGACAGAGGGAAAAACTTATGAAAGGAAGGAAGGAAAGACCAAAACAGGAGAGAAGAAAATGAAGATGTAGAAAAGAAAGAGAAAAACAGGAATGAAAAAAACAAGGGAATGAACAAGGAATAAATGAAGTAAACAAGGATGGAAGGAAGGAAAAACAAAAATGGATGGATGGAGAAAGTAAAGAAAGAAGGAATGAAGCAAAAAAGAAGGAAAGAAGCAAGGAAGGAAGGACAGAAAGAAAGAGAATGAGCAAAGGAAAGAAAGCAAGATGAAAGAAGGAAGGAAATACTGAAAGAAAAAAGAACAGAAGATAGGAAGAAAATAGGGAAAAATGAAAAAAGGAAGAAAATAAGGATAAAAGTAGGAAGGAAAGGAAGGAAGGAACAGAGAAAGAAAGAAAGAAGGAAGGAAGGAAGGAAAGAAGGTGGGAATAAAGTAGAAGTAAACACGGAAGAAAGAACAGAGGGATAGAAAGAAGGGTAAGAAAGAAAGAAAAAGAGGAATGAAAGAAGGAAAGAATGAAAAAGGAAGGAAAGAAGGAAAGACAGACCGAAGCAAAGATGAAAGGAAGGAAAGAACGAAGGGGAGAGGGAGGGAAGGAAAGAAAGAAGGGAAAGAAAGAAAGAAAGAGACTGAACAGAATAAAAAAGAAAGAGTAAAGAAGGAAAAGAAAGAAATAAAGGAGTAAAAGCCTTAGATTTCATATCAACAAGTTGTTTCTTTAAACTTGGACATCAGCCTGTTATGTTACCTGCTGTCACATGACTGAATTGTTTTATTTACTTGTTTAAATTGATGAGTACAAAGTAATTCTTCACTGAAGGTCTCGCGGTCACAATCCTCCACCGCTGAGTTGAAGTGACGCTCTGTGGCTGAACGGTGTTTCAAAGCGTCTTTTCCACGTCGACAGAACATTTGAAAGAACGGCCCTGAACGCTGGAGACGACAACGCTCGAATGCAACAACACTTGCTGATTCCAGCCTTAAAATACCGGCGTCGGCCTTCAAAAGCCCACAAAGTCAAACCGGAGTGTGTGCAGACATAATGAGTCGGCTAGTAAAAATTTCACTCAAGGATTTTTTACTAGTGCGCCACAAACACCCAAGGGCTCTCCAAACAACCTTCACATCGTGATCCAGGTGTGTGTGTGTGTGTGTCATGCCTTTGTGTGTGGCTTGGGTGTGTTGCAGTTTTATAAGTGTGATGGCTGTCATAGCTCCTCAGGCACTGCAGTGCTCTTCATCCTCCTCCCTCTTCCTCCTCCTCCTCCTCCTCCTTTACTCCCTTACCCCTTCAGATCCCAGGCCTGACATACAGACAGACAGCTGTTTCCTTCCAGCAAAGCTCTCTCTCTCTCTCTCTCTCTCTCTCTCTCTCTCTCCCTTTCTCTCTCTCTCTATTTGACACGTTGACACACACACACGCACATAGGTAGGTGCGTGCACGCACACATTTGGGAGAGACAGATTAGGATAGACATACAGAAGGAGCAGGAGAGAGCCACAAATAGGCATATATAGGCTACACAGAAAAAAAGACACACACACACACACACACACACACACTGGCAAGTGATGAAAGTACAGAAAGCTAACATACTGACAACTAGGATGACACACACACATACACACACATTGCAAAAAAAAAACAAAAAACAGTTACAGCCTGCCTCCTATCTAGAAATTAGCTATTCTCCATGGAAAACAGCTATGTATTCATGTTAAACGCACCCTCCTTCTGAGACCAATTCATAGACGTAACCATGATTCACACACATCACAATGCGTATGAATAAAGATAATGTCAATTTAATGAATTATGCAAGAGAGATGATTTTTTTTTTTTTTTTTTTTAAAAACGACATCCTGTTTCAAGTTCAGCCTCTGAGTCCTCGGGGGCCAGCACCATGTAAATGATGCCATCCTGAATAAATAGCCAACTCCTTCACAACACAACAGATTGGATTTTTTTTTTTTTTTCAATCTGGAGACACTTCAAAGAGGCCTGTGCTTTTGCAAAGAATAGTCCTAAATGAAAATCACTGAGCAAAACACAGCTATTAGAGGTTTAACGTGTGGCAAGACACCATGAAGAGTGTTAGCTGCGAGAGGGAGGAGGAGGAGGAGGAGGGCGATGTTGGAAGAAGGATGTTCAGCTGGATTGTTATTGAGAGGCTTTTTAGATGACGGCAAGAGACAAGGGACAGAAAGGTGAAATGTGTGTGCCATTAGTTGAAGTCTACAAGGATGTGCATTATCTTTGCATTCATCCTTCATGGAGAGGCACACATGCAAGCATGTAAACACAAACGGTAATATCCCAGCAGCTACAATGCTCCACCCGGCCTCCTCTTCCTCTCATGGATGAATGAGCTGTTGTCACGTCATCCTGTAAATATCCTGAGCGGATAAACAGGCCATAAAGATGCAGCCATCACCTCAACATAATCTGAGACAGATATACCGCCGCCTCTGACAGCAGGACGCATCCTCCCAACTGTACACATCCTAATACAGCACCACCTCTCATCTCTGCACCTCTATCTGCCTTACTGTCTCTGCAAGTCTTTCTTTATATATATATAAAAAAAACCCCATCAACCCTACTACCTCTAACTGTCAGCTCCTCTCTCCATCTGGATTCACCGCTCAGAAAAAATAGAATCATCCCAGGCCTCATGCTTTTTTTTTGCTTTTTCAGGGTATGTTTTTCGTGCTTCGACTGGGCGAACGCGCGCACGGCAGAGCACAGCAGCTCTTCTGCATGAGAGAAGGCAACCGGCAGGACGCTTCCAGGAGTCATCCTTCCAGTGCTGGAATATTACAGGAAGTATCCAATCACTTTTTATGTCGTTTCAAATGCATCAAAGCCAGCAGGAAATCAGGAAGGGCTCCAAGTTAATTAAATTGCCTTGGATTAAAAATTCAGTTTGGGAACACAAGCGCCGCAAAACGCCTGATGCTATTCCTTCCACGTTCGAAGCTGGAGTGGAAGGGATGGACAGAGTGAGACGGGGATGTATGGATGGATGATTGATGGATAGAGATGGATGGATGCTTCAGAGTTAAGTGTGGATGGATGGAGGAAGGGTTTAAAAGGACAGAAACACATAGAGTGAATATCATCCATGCTGATAGATAGATAGGTAGATAATAGATGTTATAGAGACAAGAAAAATTCTCTCAATGTTTCTGAGTTTTCCACAGGCAGAGGAAATCCCATTTTCCATGCACCAAACAAAAAAATCAAACATGAGGGCACGATGAAAGGTGTTGAAGATTTAAAATGGAATCTCTTAACAGAAATGTAAACATGCGTCATTGAATTCCCATATAAGCCATATAAGAGGAAAACTGAACTGTTTTCCTAATCTCCATTTCTAAAGCAGGGATGGATTACACATGCGTGCGTCTCCGTGAGTGGGAAGGGGAGATGATGAATTTCCCCGTATGGCATAAAAGATGATCTTTAATCTGCACTGTTCATTCAGTTTCAAACGAACGACATCAATGAAACGGTGCCACCGTCAGTCGGTTCGCACGGAGCTGCTCACGAGTACAGCACAAGGGCGCTGCATATTTAGCAAATAATCACATTATGCAACAAAATTCTACCGTGAACATATAGCGAGTTGCATTGTGCCTTTGAAATATATATTGTGATACATGGGTACTTGTGTCAGGCGGAAAAAATAAGAGAATACAGTCTTTATGGTTTGCAAATTAAAGATGTTTACTGTGATTTGACTAAAGGGTTTTACAGCGCAGGTGAACCACTAGTCTAGCTCAAACGATTTTTATCCCCATTCTTTTTAAAGAAAGAGCTACTACTGTACTAAAATGCATTTTCAGCATTCTGAATGATTAAAATACGGTGCTATTAGCTCCAGTATCTATCATAAGTAGATTTAAACAAGTGAATACAGTCATGTTAGCAGTTCTGTGGTAAATGCTAACATCTCCACCCTAACATGTTCAGAATGATAATGCTAACATGCTGATATGAAGGAGGTATTTCTTAAATATGTTATCCCAAATTCCTTTTAAAGAAACAACCACCACTATACATCTTTCAGGGAAAAAAAACTGCACTTTCAGGATTCTGAATGATTAAAACAAGGTGCTGTTAGCCCTAGCATCTATGTTTAGTGGACAAGGCTAAAATAGCCATGCTAGCAGCTCTTTCCGGCTCTACTACATTGCTTTGCGCTAAATGCTTACATCAAAATGCTAACATGTTCAGAATTATCATGCTAACATGCTGATGTTACAGAGGTATTTGTTAAATATGTTACCGCCAATTCCTTTTAAAGACACAGCTACCAATATACGTCTTTTGAAAAAGAAAATGCAGTTTCAGGAGTCTGAATGATTCAAATATGGTATTGTTAGCCCTAGCATCTATCTTTAGAGAACAAGGCTAAGAGTGTACAGCCATGCTAGCAGCTTTTTAAAGCTGGATTGAATTGCTTTGAGCTAAACGCTTTCATCAGCATGCCAACATGTTCAGAATAATCATGCATAACATGCTGATGTTAATAACATTTAATGTTCAATATGTTAATAGTGTGTTAGCATGCTGACATTTTGCTAATTAGTGATATTTATTTCAGTCTGGAACCGACAGACTGATACTGCTGTTCCTGCCGTTAGCATGGCTACAATCCTAAACTGAGACTGTAATTGAACTGAAATGAAACGGTTAACTTCATGTGATTCATTGCTTTTTCTGCAGTTTGTAACAGTAACCACCAACCAAAATTTCCTAAAAGTTCCTAAATGAAATTATACTACAGTTGCAGCTACAATAATAACAATTACAGATGACAGAGTGATTTTTATTGCAGTAGAAAAGGAAGTACAGTAAGTAAGACCTTTCTATAATGCAGATTGGTTAAACAAACTTTTATCTGAGGCAGGAACAATTTCATTGGTTGAGTTCAACCTCAACGGTAGAGAAAAAGCAGCTACAGTATTATTATGAATCCCCGCTCTCTTGATGAATGCTAGCCATTTTTGATCACGGTTATTTATTTGCCATTCAAACTTCCAAGCGAGCAATCTGTGGTTTTGGCTGTGCCCATTTAGGTTTAACTCAAGCACTGCGATTATATCTGCTGCCTTCTGCCTAAGAGTACTAACTTCATGTCTGACCTGCTGCTATAACATTCAAACTTTTTTAGTGGTAACACAAAGAGTATCAAAAGAAAGCAATACGCAATAAACAACCTGATTTAAGATGGACAGTGAATGCGTCATCACATTCAATTATCCATATCTGTAATTGCTGCATATTTGACTTCATTGGAAGTGCTTCAAGTGCCAGTTTGTAAAAATAGCCTCCATTCAGAATGAGAATCTCCACGGGATGATTAGGGGACAGGCTTGGCTAAGACTGATTGCTGTGGCCTTTCCAGAGCTATTCTGGCTCTGCTGAGTGTGTGCCTTCCACTCAACATTGATCTATCGACCCACAGTCCAGTAAAACCTCGCTCAGACCAAAAGGTGAATCTCATTTCTAAACACACACACACACTCACACACACACACACAGACACAGCCAAGCCCATGCATACACACACGCAGACACAGACTAACAAGCATGTTGATTTTTGATGACAAGATTGATGTAGCCTCTCTGAATTCTCCTTGCGTCAACAATAGCCAGCCACTCTTGCTCTCCGGTGTGCATGATTGTGTGTGTGCGCGTGTGTGGTCGTGCGCCATTGAACAGCCTTTGTAGGCTTCGTGACCGTGTTGCAATCACCGCAGTGTAATTGGAATTGAGCAGCTCATCCATGTAACTGTAGGTAGGGTTAGGACAACGACTGCTATTGTCTGCAATAAAGAGATGCAGGTAGATGGCTCGGGGTTAAAGGTTAGTTATAGAGGACATCACCATATTCATGGGGAAAAAAAAAAATCATTGCAAGCCATTGTAAGGATGGATGGAACATTTTCTGTCTGCATATATTTCAAGTAAAAATGCAATTCCCTACAAGACACTTATGTTATTTGATGCTTGATATACTCTAAAAAAATGTATTTCTAAATAATTCCCTTTTAAATGCATTTATTATGACATTTTAAAATGAATAATTGAAGAGGGATTCTCATTAAGAAGCGTAATCCTAAAAAGAGAGGAATCAAGCCTCCTAAGTTTCAAGCCTCAGCGTAAGCTCCTCACTGGTCAACCCTCGACTGCAATTTCCTCCATCATCTGTGAGCTCACTCACCTACTCTGAGCTTTCCTCCCCAGTGTGCAGCAACAAAAGCTCACAGCCCCGGCCTCCATGTAACTACATACAGGGCTGCTCCTTTACAGCTCTGTCATGGCCGTTCTTTCTCTCGCTTTATGTCTGTATTTCAGCCTCTCTTTTTTTTTTTTCTGTCCGCCTCTCTCTCTCTCTTCTCCTGCAGGGCAGTCAGCTGTGCAGAGGGGAAGCATGCTTTTGCAGCTCTGTATTTACGCCGCACGAGTGACGGGAGCGCAGGTCTTCATCGTCGGTCAGGGCGCAACATTTTCTCACATGACAAGATGTTTTTCTTTTTGGTCAGGCGTGTGCTGTGCGTTTTCTGTGTTGGTTATGTTAATCTGACCTGCCATGAAATGCAAACGAATATACAAACCCTCACAAGATCATAATGCTTAGTGAGCTGGTTGTTGTGCAGGAAGGTCAAAGTTCATTGCGGCCAGTTTGCAGGTTGCACAACAATCTAGCTGCCTCCAATTTTCTGTAATATTTTATATTATTTAATAATATTTTACAGCAAGACAAAGTGAAATAAAAATGATACTTTCAAGTAAAATGTGAAAAGAGAGTAAATATATTTTTCATGACTCATCTTGAACTCGAGGCATATACATAATTTTATCCAATAGCAAACGTCTGGTAATCATATTAAAACACATCCGACCGTTAGCTCGTGGGTCGTAGCAGCTAGCAGAGCAACATCATGGCAGGATGAGTGCTTTATATCACCAAAGAATGCGGCTGAGGTCGAATTTATTCTCGTCTCTTTCGTCCTCCTGATGCAATAGCGCAAATGAGGAAGGTGTGGCTGCGTCTCACTCCGGCTCTGCATAGCTCTGTATTTTCCTGTCACGCCCCCTTGTGAGCAATCAAAGCAAATCCTCGGGACTTGATTTAAATCATCAGAGATCAAGGATTTAAATCATTTTAGAGGTCTTTTTTTTTTCAAGCCGACTGCCACAGCACGGATGACATTTTCCTGAAAATCTGAGCGACAACACATTTGTAACCTTTTCCCACATGTTTCATACTGCTCATACAGCCCTATCTACTGCACCCCAGAGGCTACTTTGGTTTGCATATTATGAATGACAGACTATATGACTAAAATGATTAGTTTCGTGTGATTAGACGAGTCGTTTTTTGAGCAGAAATGTCAAACATTTGATGGTTCCAGCTTGTTAAATGTCAGAATTTGTTTAACTTAAATCATGTATCTTAGAATTTTGGACAAGACATTTGATGACATCATCTTGGGGTTGAGGGACTTGTTTCTGACTTCTCTTTGATGTTTAATATTTGTCATTTACAATCAGCTGATTAATTGAGAAAATAATCGACAGATTAGGTGATAATGAAAATTGTTGCAGCCCAGCAGACTTTCTCGATGGTCCTGGGGTTACATGAAACGTAATGAAGTATCGTTTAAAACAAGCACAGCAGAGAATAGGAGAAACTCTCCGACCTAGACAGAGAAGCGCCTGAGATGAAACCCAAACCAATTGCCTTTTTTTCCCCCTCCCTGAACAACATTTACTGCTAATTATCAGCCGCTCAGCCCTCCTCAGCTTCTGCTGTTAGCACTCGAAGCACGTAGCACACATCCATCCGCTCACTTCTCAGGCCATTCTTCTCCCGTCCTATCTCCCTCTCCCTCTGCACACGCAGCCTTCATCTGCCTGTAACCAAAACAGCACAGGAGGATGCCGGGGTGTCGCCGGGCCTGATGGGACAGCGTGAGTTCTGGCGCTTTTCATTATTCATGCCCGCCCCCCCTCCTCGCCCGCACTTTCTCCTCTCCTTTCCCTCGATCCCCTCATCCGCCCTTTTGCTCTCGCAGCGTGCAATGGATTTATTAGAAGGTATTACCAAGAAGGCCCAGTGTTACCGCGCTTACATCCTGACGGACACGGTGCAGGGAGGCGGGGAGGTGTGGAGGAGGCCTGGAGAGGAGGTGGATCAGACATGGGAGGAAGAAACAGAAGAGGTAACACAACAGCAACACTCAGGAGAGGAGACAGGAAAGAAGAGGGCGTTCATTCAAATACATTTTTTATCATCTGTGCCTGCAAACAGACACATGTCTGTTTTAATGATGCTGCTGAAGTTGTGCTTTGCATGAGTGCTGGTCGTCTCTATTCATCAACCAAAAAAAGACAAGATAAGACAAGACTTTATTTATCTTATCTTTTCCCTCTAACACAATTCATCCTTCCATCAAACCTGCAATGCATGTGTCTCTCAGCATGGGAGTGAAGGGTGGAGCCCCTGACTGTACACACACACACACACACACACACACACACATCACACACTTTCAGGATACATATGTTGCTGACACAGCTGACTTTTCTACATCCAGCCGGAACATTAATGACGACCCAGTCGGAGTATCTCCATGCCAGAGACTGTTCAATCCAGATTATGGCTCTCTGTTTGACACAGCTTAATGGCACAAACACACACTGCAGACGAGCACCGGCAATATTAATCTTCCTTTGAGAGAGTGGCCAAGTCACATACACACAACACACAAACACACACACACACACATGCACCCCTCACACGCACGTATTCCCTGAGGCAGCAGAAACGGATGTGCTACTGCATTTGCATATGTCTCTAGGTTTGCCCATTTATGTGTACGCAAGTGCGCATCAGCGACACACGCACTCACACACTTAAGATGCTATGCCGTGCCATTTGTGGCATCAGAAACAGAGCATGAAAGCTGCGGCAAAGACACGGGCCTTTCCTAAGCTCATCAAGCGCCTCTCAGAGCTGATAGACTGCAGCTTACTGTACCAGCAGCACTGGCTGCTGCACTACTGAGAACAAAGCCACGGCTCTCTGAAACATCACACAGGCCAGCGCCATCCAAACCCCAGAAGAACCTCTCCATCGCGCCGCTCATTGTGTCGCGGACTTATCAGGCCGTTGCTGAATAGGACGCACTAATAGAATTATGAGGAGGGAGTGAAAGGAGAGGAGAATGGCAGCGATGTTTCTGTTGAGAGCGGATTCGTTTCCAGAGGAGGCGAGATGGGTCCCGTGGACATGTGTTGTAGCCATTGTGCAGACTCCAGTCAATAAGGCCGGGGCTGACACTAAATGAACTCCCAGGCACAGAGTAAGAGCACCCGGGGGGGAGTCCACCATCCACATCTGTGGCTGGGGAGCAGGCAAGAGAGGAAGAGAGAAACAGAAGCAGAGATGCGAACTGCAGGCAATGCTATTTCCAGCGAGGGTTTGATGCTGAGCGAGCAGGTGGAAAAGTAGAATTTCAACATCGTACACATGCACGCACACACTGGCTGCCAGCTGTCTTCCACACACACACACACACACACATCCTTGTACAGTGGTGCTCGTGAAGAGTGCGTGTTTCCCCAGGAGAGAGGCTGAAGCCAGAGCAGTCTGATTATCTGGAAACAGCTGGACATGGCCGATGAACGCTGGTGTACACAGCACAGGAACTCAAACCGGGGTCAATCAGCTCAGCAGCGTGACACAATGTGCCTCAATAGTTTATAATGCTCCAGGGTCCCGTCTCACATTATTAACTTAGTCATAAAGTGCTTAAGGTCATTTAAAAAGCATTTACGCCGCACATATGGCTTCGAAATGCCTCTTTCTCAAATGGGTTTTGATTCAAAACATTGGCAATCCCATCATAACAAAAATCAAATTAAGAAAAGATTTAAGGTGCAAAAAAAATCACTTATGTGTTCTAATCACCGGAGATTTGGTATAAGATGAGAATTTCCAAATGCCGCTCATCACAAAAATGACTGCTGGCTTGAAAATTAGACTCAAGCTCAAAAGGGGGAAAAAAATCTCTTCACAGCAGGTTTGGACATCTTTGCTGAGTCCGGCTTCCTCTCTGCAGAGCGCTCGCTCGCTCGCTCGCTCGCTCGCGCGCTCGCTGCTGTTTGGAAGACAGCGTTGTGTTTTGCTCTCGCTTCTCAGGGTCCAGCATCTATTTATTGAGCAAATAAGGCAAATTACAGCATCTCAATTAGCGGGGGACAGTGTGTTCTTCTCCATC
>JAPZEA010000014.1:16424739-16435684 GCA_029783685.1 Heniochus monoceros | reverse complement strand
ATTTTGTCTGCCAAAGCATCAATGTACATTTTTTTTTCCAGTTGAGGTAGAAATTTCAGGTTAAGTCCCTGTACCATGTCTTCTAAAGGCCTATATGCTGTATATTTTGAAGGCTAGGTGAAAAAATCTACATGTTTTTACTTTTTACCCACATATGTTAGGTAGATGCTCCCTACTTGACAGCATAAACTGTTTTGTTTACGAGAACAATAGCAGTAATTATGGAAATGCCGCAATTCGGGGTTATTTCAGTCCTGGCCACAGGCATGACAGGATGCAGAGGATGACGAAGATGATAATTGAGTTTAGTCATCAGACTCAGCTTTATTCAAGTTACAATGCAGTTGTTGTGACAGAGAGTACAACTGTGACGTTTTCATCTGTCTACTTCAGCAACACTAGGCTGGGCATCATCAACTGGGATTTTCAGTGCCAACCCTTGAAGCCTCTCTGATCTCACAAAACCTGTAGTCTTCACAAATATTGCAAAACAAGCCTCGGGTTAGATTAGACTAGTTAAGAGTTGGTTTATTCCACGTCTGGAAAACTGGACCGCAGACAGCAGATTTGTGGGCTGAGTCATCTATCTTACATCATAGTGGACAGGTACTGTAGACCATTTTGTGGTGTCTCAATTCAGTGGAAGCTCATTAAATCTCTGTCGTGTAAACAGTGAACTCATGCTAAGGTGTGTTTAACTTGACACATAAAGAGGAGCCCTGCCACCACAAAACAGAGGCACTGACCATAGTATCTGATCATTCTCTCTCTCTCTTTCTCTCAGGAAAAAAGAAAAAGAGAATACCTAAACGATCAATACGGCAAGCCTGTTAATGGATTTCTTCATCTGTGGCGTTCATTAAAAAATGTGCGAGAGAGAAAAGCAAACAGCGCACGCACCTGCAGGGACGGGCAAAGACTGATGGAGAATACTGGGAATGAGAAAGACACAGAGGGGCCGATAAACAGGGAGAGCAGAGCAGCGAGAGTGCAGGTTTCCACAGATATGGATGGTTGGAGGGTCGATCGCTACCCAGACACGGCATGCATGCCTGCCTGCCTGCCTTCGCTGCCTGATTGCCTGGCACACATTTGCATTAGAGTTGAGAGGAGCCGAGCAGAAGAGCACAGCCGGAGAAGTCTTTGATCTCTCAGCCTCTGTCTCTTTGATGCACCATGTGGAAACACACCAGCAGATTTGGGAACTAGGAGATGATGTTGGGTGTTAAGTGGATGTGTGTGTCTGTGTGTGTGGATGCTGGCGCGTGTGCAAGTGTGATCTCTGCGAGGGAAATGATGTATATCGCGGGAATGACTGTGCAAATCTGTCAAGACCTTGATTGCCGTCCAAATGAGCGCACGCACACGCATGCCAGTACGTGTTGCTCTATTTTGTTAAAGTCAAGTGCATTCAAGCAGGAGGGGGAAAAGCCCCCCCTTCACTCTTCAGGATTATCAAACATCACGGCAGCTCTGACAACCACAACTGTCAAGCAACAGATTTCCAGCCAACCCCATCACCCCGCGCTTTTCTCGGAAAATGTCATTTCACATCCCCGTCTGGGTTAAAATTCGAGGCAGCGCATCGAGATAATCTGTGGATTCTGACTCAGTGCGTGTATTGACAAGGCTCTCTGCCCACCTCTCCTCATCCGCCTCTCTTCCTCACCCCCCTGTCTCCTCTAGTCCTTGCCCCCTCACCTCTCCTCCTTCCTCTCTTGCGCTTCACACCTCTCATCTCCCATCTCTTCTCTCCTCTCACCTCATTCTCATCTCTCCTCTTCCCAGCCTGTCAGGATGATTTCAGGCTTGTTGCGTCTGGCCTGACTTAGTGTGGTACGATTGAAGCGGTAATTACAACAGTCTCTGAATAGCTTTTCCTCCCACGGAAAAACCTCGCTACCTATCATCCACAGGCTTAACCCCGCTCTCCTTGCTGACATGTAGGGGCCAGACAACGGTTTTGTGTGTAGAAAACCATTAACCCACAATTAAATTACAATTACCATAACAAAGGACGGGTGACATTTAAATCCACCAATCGAGGGGGGATTAGGAGCAAAGAGCACTTCTCTTAGGACGCGTTATCGTCTAAATATGACAGCGTGGATAAAGGAAATGTGAATTAATCAAACATTACACCGTATCTACTAGTGGTGCAGTTTTGGGTAGACTTATCTCCTCTATGAGTTAAGCCAAAGTGTATTACAAGGTGTGCGGAAGTAAGCTTAGGTTCAAAAGGACATGACAGTGTTGCTTTCGCTTGTCTTCACCACTTTATATGAGACGTTAATGATATTCTGGAGTTCAGTGGTTGGACGTTCTCATATCACAGCTGGAATAGGATTCAGAAGGAGATGAGGCGAGGAACAGGGGCTTAGTGGTTGGATGACAAAGCTCCCAGCAATTATGTCTGGCACTATTATAGAGAGCCAGCTCAGAAAAATAAAGACAAAATATGTAGTGTCAGGGTTAGCAAGAGTGATACCTGAGTGGCTGCTGCGTTTAGCCACAACTGGGCACTAAACCAAAAATAGACACCTTAAGGTGTCAAGTTAAAGGTCACAATGGGCTGCATGATAACACAAACACAAACTGATACTTCTGATGTTTTTCAGCTGCATTTTCGATTATTTCAGGAACGCTACAGGGGTTTACAGTCATGCTAGCGACTCTGTGAGGTTGTCCTTGTGCTTTGAGCTAAATGCTAATGTCATCATGCTAACACGCTGATGTTTAGCAGGTATATTTATCATGTTCGCCACCTTAGTTTAGTGGGTTAGCATGCTAATGTATGCTAAGTAGCATTAAATATAAAGGAGCTGACAGCTAAGGCTAATGAATGTCATTAGTTTTGCTGGTATTTGGTTATAAACAAAAGTAGCGGACAAACTGACATTTTGACCTCATGATAGCACTATATGAAGTCAGCGGATCACCAGAGTTATGATAATTCATCCTGAGGGGGACATGAATGTGTGCACCACATTTCTTGGCAATCCAAAGAAAAGAAGTTGAGAAATTTAACTCAAAACCACAAATGTAAACCTCATGGTGGCGCTATCTGAAAAGGCAGCAAAATCACCAAAGTCATTAGGATTCATCATCAAGGCACCAAGGCTTGCAAATTTCTTGCCAATCAATCCAATAGTGGAGGAGATATTTCAGTCTGGACCAAAGTGGTGGACGCAGAGACCAAAAGACCAACACCAACCCTAGAGCCACATATGGGTAAAAACATCCACACTGAAACTGTGTGCAAATCACATGCTGACAACATCACAGTGACATTTAGCTGACTAGATGGTCTGACACTGTGAAAACACAGAAAATTGATCTGATGAATCAATCTGACACAGCCAGCGTTGCCTGAGGGCTGAGGACCGCCAGCGTGGCCACTAAAGGAAGGTGCTGTGTCACCTGACAGCCCCGTGAGGTGAAACGCCTCCTCAACGTTCGGCTCTGACACAGCAGAATGATGTCGGCCTTCAATCGAATATCAAGGTTGTGCTGAAATGAAAGCAATTTGATATAGCCAGAGAGGAGAAAGAGGAAATGAGATTGATGTTGTGAGGAGAATGAGTAGGTGGTCGGATGCGAAGAGGAAGTCAGTCGAGGCAGAAAAGCTGCATAGTTGGTGTTTTATGCTGAAATGGCACTCAAGGTTTAACATGATATGAAAGAGATTGCTTTTTCTTAAAGAGGGTGGACCCGTCACCGAACAGTAGAGGAGGAGAGATGAGAGGGCAGTTCAGCCGTGGGAACAACAGGGCTACCGAGAACGCATACGACACGTAAAATGCATTTTAGCTGAAAAGCAGAAAACTCACTTCATGGGTTTAAAGAGAGCCTGGCCGTAGTTCTGGAAGGTCATGATGAGCTTCAGCTGCGTGCCTCCAGACTTCATTGCTGTTGAAGTAAAACAGACAAAAAACAGCTTTTAACAACACATTAACTTAAGGCAACTACTAATATTATACCAAAGAAATGAGCTGTAGTAATGGTCTCACAGTCTTTTGTGCTTTGACGCAAACTGACCCACCAGAGTTAGGTTTCAGTTAGGCTATGCTAATTAGCCAACTTGATATTAACTAGCTAGTGGTGTTAGCTAGTTAGCTGCCCTTCAAAATTCACACTAGCCAAACCATCATTTTTAAGTAAGCTAACTAAGTCGCTGCCAACTGTTTTACATAATGTTGAACAACAGAATAAAATTAGCCATTGCCTTCAAGTTTGTTTTACCAGTGTTCAGTTTTTGCTAACAAGTTTGCAACTTAGCCAATTTGCATTTGACTGTACTGTAGCTCTTAGCTTTTTCCACCTCCAGAGCAGCTCTGTGGGGACAAAAACAATCTGAAAAACTCAAGCCTGTAACAAATCAACAAGATGAGACGCACATCAGGCGGCGACTCATGACTATGAAATGTCAGAAAATAGTAAAAATCCCCCAAACCCAATGTGATGTTTTTAAAATGTTTGTTTTGTCCAATCAGCAGCCCAAAACCCAAAAATGCTAAATATACAATATATAAAACTGAGACATCCTACCAATCCTCACATTTGACAACATGAAAGAAGTGAATGTCTGACAATCCTGCCTCATAAATTACTTAAATTATGATTAATTGTTAATGTGGCTCCATGTACTTCCAAGCAGTTGATCAATCCTTCATTTAACTCTTCATTTCAAGCGTTTTCTGAAAAAAAAACAAAAAAACACTAAGCATGTGAAGCATATTCAGAGCAGTGTGCTCGCCATGGTTTAATTTAAAAAATTAACGAACAAGCACGGACATATCCGCCATATTAACCAAGCAGAAGCGAGGGCTGAGTAGATTATTACTGGCCATTATTAAGTACTCTACAGTTACATTTAGCAAATTAAATAAGACCAAATATCAGTTGTTTACATATATTTCTCTCTTGCGTTAAAGGCTCAAACATTCATTAATAATCAAATTGTGAATTGTTACTTTTCTGTTGATGAGTTCATTAAGAGACTAATTGTTTCACTCACACAAACACATTAGTTATTGATTGGTCAGTGTCAGAGTGTCATATAAGAAGAGAAGAATTCACAAAGGTTCAGAGATGAACATTAAATCATATAGATGTGATAAAAGAAGACAATATTCTGTTTATATGAAGTGCAATGTAATGCTGACTGACACTGGTTTTAGAGACACGTCATTGCACACCTGAAGCCTGAACCATCAATTTCCTCTGCCATGTTGGCGAGGTGGAGTGTTGTGTATGCAAGCTTGCATGTGTGTGTAGATCTGTGTCTGTGAGCCTTTGTGTGTGTGTGTGTGTGTGTGTGTGTGTGTGTGTGTGTGTGTGCCTGCGCTTTGAGTGCTGATGTCACAGTGTTTGTTTGATGGGAAGGGAGAGTGAGGGGGGTGAAGGACAGCCAGTGCTCGCCCGCCGCTCTCTGTTCCTCTGCTGTTTACTCTCTCTGTGTATTCTCTGGAGGGTCCATCTCTCTCTCTCCCTCTCTGTCTCTTTGTGTTTCTATTCATCCTCCTATCCTTCATGTTTCCTCCCTTTTTGAACATGATAATGCAGTCTAAAGGCACTCGCGGGACTGGGCTCGGTGCTGGTACGAGGACTACACGGGGCTAAAATACAACGAAATTCACAGAAAAAAGAGCGGAGCAGCCTCTGTGCCTGTTCTTTTTTTTTTTTTTTTTTTTTTTTAACTGATCGATTGAAAGCAGTGTTTTGGTGGCCTTTTGCCAAAGAACAACCTCCTCAATCAATCTTCTCATTTATTTTTACATACGGGGATCAAGGGGACAAGCAAAACATTTACAGAGAAAAGAATTACAAGTGAAAAGACCAACGTCCGCCCGACCTCACCTGCTGCTGTGTGAAGTTGGAAACATTTTAAATAAGGGCAAATCTAACTGTAATTACTAGGAGCTCATGCATGCAGAGCTGACTGTATACAGGGACCATGAATGTAACGTTTCATTTCACTCCACTCACGGGAAGCAAGCCGCATTTGTCCAGACTTCAAGTTGCAAAAGTGTTTACCTCCGTCTCTTATGGAGCTGTGCGCTGCAGCCATTGAAATTATAGACTTTCACTGCAATCTGTAATAACATTGATCATATCTGCTGCTTTTGCACGCTACGTCTTCATTGATGAAGGTTGATCAAAAGAGGTTAGAGTGTATAATGCATCCAAGCGCTCCTATCCTTAAGTTTAGATAATAACCTACTGCTATTGGCTTCTATCGGTATTCTGCTCCAGGCCTGTGTTAAGGCTCTGTAATTACTGAGCCACCATGTATTTAGCTGGCTAGAGACGCTGAGAACTGCTTCCTCTATCCACCCAGCCTGAGAGACAGAAAGCAAGAAAGGAGAGAAAGCAAGAGGGAGAAAATTAGAGAACATCTGGAGTAGAAAGAGGGAAAAGAAAGACAGAAATTCCTCCTTCAGCGACTGGGCAGGGATGCTAGTTTTATAAACAGCTAATCCGACTCCCAGATAAGCATTTAATCGTTGCTATAGGCCAGTTACAGTTTTGTCATTGGCAGGCGAACCTGAAATCTGCAATCACTTTGTACAGCGAGCGCAAGATGGGCGACCTTGAGTCGACAAGCACTCTTGGAATGCGGGAGCGGGACGGAGCCAAAAAGAAAGACAATACCCCCCAAAAAGGAAAAAAAAAAAAAGTAGAAATAGACTCCATATAACCGGCCCAGCATGGATTATCACCTCTGTCAGGTATCTACTTGCACTTGCAGCGAAGGCTTTGCGGCTTTGTGCGGAAAGCTGGATTCTGTGCGCGCTTGTCAATCAAACAAAAAAAGAGAGCCACGGCGTTTGATTTGGATCAAACCGTGATGTGCGGCTGCGTCGACATCAGGTGTCGTCCCGGGCTTGATGTATTCTGCTGAGACGCTTTGTGGGGACGCACGAGGGAAGATTGAGCTGTTTCATTATTCCCCCTACCTTGTGAGGCAGGAGTGCGCAGGCTGATCATATTCAGCGCTGGCGTGCGAGAGCCTGCAGCTGACTTCCATCTCCATGCATACTTGTGTGTGTGTGTATTTGTGTGTGTGTGTGTGTGTGTCATCGTCAGTGCCCGGGGCATGGAGGAGCACAATTGTCCATTACTTAGCACTCTTAGCAGGTAGATCCAGTTATATTAGAGGCACGCGTTCCTCTTTGGTGCACTGTCAGACTGACACTCAGTGCTGCCAGATTGGGATGTTTTCCACCCAACTACTACGACTTCTTATTTGACTGGACGGATTAAATTCGTTGGCTTGTCATCATTTGTGCTACTTTTTGCACCACTTGGACGGTTTCTCCTTACAAAAAAAAAAAATAGACTACTAAACTTAAGACTAATAAAACCTAAGGTCATTTCAGTTTCACTTTTCCTTGTATTGTTATCAGTTACAAAGCGGCAGGTCTGTGATAGAAGCCTTGTAAAAGCTCATGTCTGTTCATATAACTGTTGATATATAATATAACGTTATCCACTAGGTGGAGATTTGATTTGAACGTTGTTTTGCGTTCATCTATTTAGATTAATAAAAGTGTTTTATTTTTGTTTTTCTCTTGTGTTCAACCACAGAACACAAAACTTATCTGAGGTTCTAAAGTCTTTTCCAGCACCACAGGACAAACCCAATAATTCCCATTATCAGTGTGTTGCATTGCCATTAAGATCAAATGTTTACTGTTGTCTAGATGCAGGGACAAAGATCTGCATCTGTGTCCTATCTTATGAAATATGGAAATATTATGGAGACTCTTTAAACTTTGACCTCAGTACAGCACGCAGAGACACCCAGGCAATAATAGCACAGGTTTACATCCACAAATACAGCCAATATGTGTGTCCATCAGTGGACAAGTAACCTGTTAAAGTGTCCTTTATCAAGATCCTGGACTCCCTACCAGTTTGTTTATTATAGGTCTCAAAAGGTGGGTAAACTATTCAACCTCCAGCTAATGTCCTATGGCAACATGAGGACAAATTTGATCATCCTTAACCTCAACACACCCCAAACATGTGCATCATGATGATTTGTGTGAGCCTAAGCAAAGCATACACAGTTTTCTGCTGCATCAGCTTGGTATCTTCAGAGTAAAGTGTATTTCTGACCCTCCACCTCTGCACTGAAGCCCCCCTTCTGTCCCTCTGCTCTCTCATGACTCACCGACGCTGGTGATCCTCTGGGTGACCAGGTCCTTCAGGAGTGCATCAATGACCGGGTTGTGTCTGGAGTACAGCTCATATCGATTAATCCCAATGTGGAAGCGGAGCCAGTTTGTGTAGGAATCGGCCGTCAGCTCCCCCGTTGGGCTGAACTCATCCATGTTGCCTTCAGTATTCCTGGGTGAGGGGAGGAAGGGGGTGGGAGGGGGGAAGAAAGAGGATTGTCAGGTTTTGATGGAAAGAGTGGCAGGTGCTGTGCAACAGCTCATGGGCACAGATGCAGAGTCACAATAATGTGATTGCACAGAACCAAACTCTAAGCCCTTTAATGTGATCTGTAGAGAAATTATAAAATGTTTATTTATAGACACTTTACCATGCCTGATCCTCTGCTGCTTTGGGGTCAAATCTGATGTCCGTGTTGACGTTGAACAGCGTGTCCTCGTCTGTCAGAGGTGGCACGGATCTTTTATACAAGGGATGGTCATACAGAGCCGACAACCTTGAACCCTTAACCGGCATGTTCTTGGTCACCGCGGCGTCCTGGATGAACTGCCTCTTCCTGTCGCCGCGCTGGCCGTGATGCTCCAGCCTCCTGAACGCCTGCGTTTTGTCGCCTGTTACCGGGATCCTTTCCAGGGAGTGGGAGGAAACGTTCGAGCTGGGCTCGTTGCTGAAGTCCTGGAGGATCCGCAGGGTGTGCTTGTTAGGCCAGCCCTGCTTCCCCCAGCTCTGAGGCTCCTCGCTCGGCGTGTGCGAGCAGGAGCAGCCGCTGTTGCTGTGCCTCTCCAGCTTCGGTAGCAAGTCTATCATTATGTGCATCGAGCATGCGATGAGGAACACCATGAGGATCAAAAACCGGAATTTGCGCAGGAGGATCATCTTCATGGTCTCCCTTTTGAGCAGATGTGAGTATTTACTGCAAATGATCAGCACGCAGATGAACAGGCTGACTACATCGCTGATAATGTTTATTAGACTGGACGCCAATCTAATGAAATATACATTAAACACGTAGGACCCATCTTCACTTGCCGTCTTGAGTAAAGGATTCAGTGTTCAGCCTTTTGTATTCTCAACATCAGAGTCCTGCTTTATAGGCGCGGGTGTCCTGGCGAGCTTTCAGAGGCGCAAAATCATCCGCAAGCGTCCAGGTAAAGCAGGTCGGGTCGGCTCAGACCAGCGGTCGATTTGCGCAAGCCACATCCTCTTCACGCTGCCGCTTCCCCTCTCCTGCCGACCATCAAATGTTTGAGAAGGAAGGCAGAGCAGCGGACGAGTAAGATCCAACAGCGGCGGCGACACGCGGGGGGGAGCGATCCGTTAAACGTGCGTGTCCAAGAGGTTCGAGGGCGCGCATCGGTCTCACCATCCAGCCACGATCCTGTGCGAGGAAGATCAGCAGGGACTTCAGCCAGGGGAAAAAGTGAACGGGAAGTGCAGCTCTTCACATTAAATGTTTTTTGTTTTTTTTATTGCAGGGAAAGTCCCCAAAAAGTAGTCGTAGACGCGTGTGCTCTCATTCACCTCAGCGATCCGGAGCGCGTAACTCTGTCACGTCGAGTCCCGAGTAACCACCCGAGGCGAGCCAGCGGAATAAATCGCACAGGTAACAGGAGACAGGAATCCTCCCGCAGGGCCAGGCAACCTCGAGCAGTACGGCGGGATAAGAGAATGCACCTCTTGTAGCATGTGTGAATCTGGGTGGGTGTGTTAAATATGATGGTGAAGCCAAGACTAGATCCTGCCTTTGCGCAGCGTCACTGTGCGCAGATTGGCTGAAGGGAGAGAGAGAGAGAGAGAGAGAGAGAGAGAGAGAGAAATTCCACTATTCCACTTGGAATAAATCCTCCCTGCACATCCCGGCTGCGCAAGAAGAGGGCGTCTTTCCACAGGCCAATATTCAGCCTAGGCAGCAGCAAAGAGGACTTTTTTTTTTGCTCTTCTGAAATTCATCTGCTGGAATCCCTCAGAAATGTCTCCTCCGAGACGGCAGTCAATCCATCGATGATACATTAGACAGGCCTATTAGACCGCTCATCAGTCTGAGGATCCACTTCCATCCTGCACTGCTGCCACTCAGCTGCGATCACATCTTCAATAATGTTGAAAGGCTGCATGAAATGAAAACCACAAAGCGCCTTTGAGCCCTGTGCTTTTTAAAAGAAACAAAACCAAAAAAAAAAAGGACTCATGCAGTGGAGAAATAAACTGGCTCCACGCTCTTCCTGCAGCTCTGACCTCTAACCTATATACACCACATGGAGCACACACACACCAAATTTCCAATATCCAGCCTGTGCACTAATGTTTCTTTTTTACGGCTAATTGGCACAGCATTATGGCTGCACCCTCGCATCCTAGTGGCTGTAAACAGGCAGGAGAGACAGGGTAATAAACTGCTTGCATTTCATAGTATGGCATATATGCATGAGTAAGTGATCATGCTGTCTGTGATTACCTCTCTAGATTAGTTTATAATTAAAAAGAGCCCAGAGAGGGAGGGAGGGAGACGGCGGTCGTACCAGCACAGAGAAGATTCGTATGAGGAGAGTGGAGACGGCTTAAGAGAGGCTCTATGGGGGGATGTACCCAACGGAACAAAACATTACTTGTGAATCTTAATGAAGTTGATATAGAGGCAAAATTTAAACAGCAGTAGAGAGATCTTTACTAATCTGAAACTCACAACTAAATTGTGTGTGTGTGTGTGTGTGTGTGTGTGTGTGTGTGTGTGTGTGTGTGTGTGTGTGTGTGTGTGTGTGTG
>JAPZEA010000014.1:16134794-16146314 GCA_029783685.1 Heniochus monoceros | reverse complement strand
TATATTTGATGCAACATAATATTCATGTAGAATCATTAGCAGTGAGTTACAGAGCTACCTTGTGTGTATTTGTGTCTGACAGAAAGAGAGATTTACCACAACAAATCACACAGTGGTATTATTGGGATGACACCATTAAGCTGTCTCCTAATAATCCACTATGGGCAAAGTGTCATTATTTCATCTGCGTTACATAATTCACCTTTGTGTGATTGTGTGAAGAGAGCTGAGGGTCGCCTCGAGCCGTGCAATTTAGGAATTGGTGTGCTTATGTTTTTGTATGCACCACTGTTTGTACGTGTGTGTGTGTGTGTGTGTGTGTGTGTGTGTGTGTGTGTGTGTGTGTAGGTACTTCCTGCAGCGGTTCGTCCCCGGGGCGCGGACACTGACCGAGGCAGAAACCAAGAGCTTCATCTCAGCAGCTGATGATGACAGTGATGGCAGAATTGGAGCAGAGGGTCAGTATCTGATTTCTCAGATTGTATTTGTACAAACTCACCATGTAGGCAGAAATGATCTCATTGGTTGGACTGAATCTCAGTGGGTGGAGTAAACAGAGAAGTGCCAGCTAACTTTATGCAGTTCAGAGCTTTTACTGAAAAAGTGCATTATAGCTGTTACAAATTAGTAGCCGGTGAGCAATGAAGCAAGTAGTTTGCTAACATGTTTAACTTATACGGCGTTAAAGTCATGATTGATCAAGCTGATAATTATTTTTTTGCTATTAAAGTTTGCCAGGTTTATATTTTGTGCTTCCAGAAAACTGTTCGAAGCCTCAAATGTGGGAAAATTTTCTGCGGTTAAGATTTTGAGCCATTTGCTTCTGATGTCAAAAACCTGGCCTCAGGCTTGTTTACTGGCATTAAACAGACAGCTGATTATAAGAATTACAGACATACTTATTCATAAACACTATTAAACATAAAATGTCGAACAGGCATGAATTTGCACATTATTTGCATTAATTTCAGTCCTCATGTTCAGTTGAAGTACATAAAAGAAAGGAGACACACTCGGACAAGATGATGAGCCTGCTACTTTACATGAAGACAAGTAGCACAGTTGATAGAAGCAACACGAAAGAGCAATAACTTTAGCATGTTCACAATAGATGTTTGGTTAAATCCGTCTTTTGAGCTCAGAGTTAAAATGATCAAATATTTCTTCAGTGTTGATTTGGTGCAGAGTGATTGAAATGTCGTGGGTATCTTGAGGATCTTTGTTTAACCATGTCCTTTCAGGTCTGTCAGTGCAGAAACTATCTGCATTGGTACTAGAAGTCATGACCTTTAGATGCTCAGCTGTCTAACATAATAGGACAAATTGGACAATCCCAAAAAAAAGAGATTTTTAGTCTGTGTTTCTTTTTATTTTCCAATCATATGTGTATCGTTTCTGCATAAGGTTGATATTATCATATTTGCTTGATTCTGTGTTACTGAGTGAAAGGCAAAGGCGTGTGTTTACAATTCAAGGCCATTTCAACGTTGCTTTTCTTTCTCCAGAATTCCAGACTATGGTCCTGTCTTGAGTTTCACAGATGAGAAGAGCTCAAGTCTTCAGGTCTTCAGTCCTCCCCCCACCTCTGGAGTCTTCTGATCCCAGCTTCCATTTCCAGAGATTTCTTTTGTTTTCTACTAAGCTCTGTGTGCGCTAATTGTTTTTGAATGACCTTTTGTCCATTTAAAGACAATAGACCTTTAATTTCCACTGTGTTGGTCCATGTTTTCTTTTCTGTGCACACCAAACCTCTGACAATCAATGAGATTAATAAACATGTGGAAACATAGATCACCTCTTCATGGTCATTCCTCATATAATATATTATGTGCAACAATAATGCATGACTGTACTGTACAAATACATACTCAAGAACATAAACTACATCAATGAAAGCAGAGATTAAAAACATTATGGGATTATTTAACAGTTTTGCATGTCTGAATATTACATAGCAAACGAAACATTTCATTGCAAAATGCTGTATATATTTTGGATTCTTTTTTTTTTATTCTTACCCAAAAATAGAAACTTGTATAAATATGATGTATATCGTGTTTGAATATTTAATATTGAATTTAAGTCCTTCAAATACAAACACAAAATCGTCACTTTACTGGACACAAAACAAGACAATTTTGAGAGACAAACATGGGTGCAGACTAATAATGGTAATGATGTAGCTCATGTCTGTATATTATTCATTGATTTCATCTTTTATTTTAATCATCACATTCTGTCTTCTTGTTATCGGAGTTGGAGAACAATATGTCATATGACAAGCTAAAATGTTTATAAATGAGCAGTTTGGATTTAGCATAAGTTTAATTAGGATTTTTAAGGTTTATATTTCTTTATGATACATAACATAAAAGGGATTGATGTGACAGTAAATGTGCAGTCTCATTTAAAGTAGCAAATAGAATCTTTCAAAAGTTGATAGAATACAATAGAATTCCTAATGTCATTGTCACTGGATGGTTCAGAAGACTTGCAGCATTCGCTAACAAATCCACCCAGTGTGCAACTGGGTTGCAGGAGGATGTCATCAAATGCAAGGCCGAACAAGATAAGGCCCAGAACAAACTGAAGATGAGTCCAAACAAGTGTTCAGCTGAGTTAAGATGAAGTATGGGGGAGATGTTTTGAAATTTCTTTCTTCACTGAAATGAATGGTGTCCTCTCAACCCCTAGAGTAAAATGAGCCTGTTTGCAAACAAGTGCATCTTATAAAACTTGACTGACACCAAGTAATAAGTACAACGTAAACCTAATATTATTGTATTAAACACTCATCATTGCACATTCCAAGTACATTCAGTAACACAAAGGTTATTCAGCAGCTCAGAACGCTTTGTGTTGGACTAGGAACCTTTATTTGGCTTGAATTCGATTTACCCTAACAGTTGAGCTTGTGACGCCGCGCTGTCAAAAACAGGAAGTTAAGAATGTAAAGTATAATGCGGCATCTCCTCTCATTGACTTATTTCCTCATTTTTTCTTTTTATTTAAGCAACGTGTAGCCACACGCATCTGAACGTGTTGGGCTCTGTAATGTGAGTGTTACCGTCATGTTACTCTGTTATCATCACGGTTCACTGAGTTTTTCTCCTCCTGAATCTCTGCAAATACAACTCTACTGCTAGCATAGCCAGCTAGCAAGCTAGTTACTCAAACTTACTGAACATCGGCGGGTTGCTGGCTTGGTTGTCAGTCAGAGTACAAGTAGTTGTACTCATTAACTTACAGAGCCACAGACGTCAGCCTGTGTGCTTAATTCATTGAATCATAGTTTACAGAAACAGCTAAATTGGCTTTTGTGTAAGGTTTGCTCCTCCGGGTTTTAGCCCAGCTCGCACAGAGTTCACCGGCTTAACGACAGCAGTTAACGTTGCTAAATCCACACGATCTTATGTGCACACAAAGACAGCGGCAAAATGCAAAATAAGTATGAAGCAAACATGCCTCGTAGATACAGAGGCGAAAAATATCCCACAGTAATTCAAGTACTGCAAACAGAAACAGAAACACGGAACTTTTGCCTCTACTGAATTCATCCAACGGCTGCTAGCTTACTCGCAAGTTATAATTTTAACATTAAATTCGAAACTTTGATAACCTCATAAGACGGGAATGTTATGTTTAAGCTATTTGGCACTTTGGTAGGTTGTTGGACCAGCAAAACATGAAAATATTGCTCATATGTTTCTCCATTCATACATCCTAAAGGAGCCTTTTTCCAGAACGAGTAACGTTACGCTTGTTTTTCTTTTTCTTTTCTTTTTTTTTTTTTACTGCTAAAGGCTACATTCAGTTTCCAGTTTATTAGCAATTAGCTGCACCTAGCTAAACCCAATGTAGTCTAATACAATGTCCCTGCAATAATAACTCCTACCTTCATTAAGGTCATAATGTTGAGTTGTTCTTTAAACCCTATGACTACTTTCTGAATTGTTTTACCTCATATTGATAATTTGTCCACCACATTAATATCAATGACTGCATTAGAAGCACTTCTCATAAGTTCTACGTAGGTGCAATAAATTCAACTGGTAAATGTGTCTATATTTTAGTTTTGTGGCAGTTTATTTAATTTTGAGCACCTGATGATGATGATGATGATGATGATTTTTTTCTAATAAGATATTGCTACTTAGATACTCACTCACTTCACTATTCTAAAGTAAATATTGTAATATCCACCACTGTATGAATTAGGGATGCACCCATTCCAATAACTGAACTCAGGGCATATGCCTGTACCAACTACTGATGGTACCAGTGTTTACCAGTGTTCAGAAGTCTGTCATTTCTATAGCTTACTGCGAGTATGAATAATCAAGATAGTTTTCATATAATACCAGCTATGGATTGCTTTTGGAAGTAAAAGCTGAGTCAGTGGCCTGCAATGACTGAATGAATGCATCTGCTAATGACAAAACTGAGTGTTGACATCAACAAAGAAACCCTGGGTTGGCCACATCATTGGCAACACCTAATCCACCTAATTACTTCACTACTGGGTGACATACTGATCTGGCACATCAAATTGGTACATGCCAGGTCTGAATCCAACTTTGACCTGATACATCAGCTGTACTGTGTGTGTGTGTGTGTGTGTGTGTGTGTGTGTGTGTGTGTGTGTGGACCCTCCAGTTAGAAGTCCGTGTGATCATCTCTACATTTGTCATGCTACAGTATGTGATGTGTTTGTCTTCATCCTGCAGGCACACGGCATGCTAACCAAACTGCCTTTGGAGCAAAGGAAATCCAGACATAAGTTACACTGATGCTGATGGTTAGGTAAAGCAAACTTGTTTGTGATGATACAAGGCTGACATTGTTGTAACCTGAGAGAAATCTAGAGGTCTTTTATCAGTTTTATCTGTTTCTCTTTGTGCCTGTTGCAGTCCCAGAATGGCCTCAGGAATGCAAGAGAAACAGTACACACCATCTATCCTCAGTTTTTTCATTTATAACCCTACATTTGGACCCCGGGAAGGAGAGGTGAGGTTGATTCCCAGATAAACGTCCAGTATTTTACAGCTGAATCAGTTTAATCAGTTTTTGTGTAACTCTGGGTATGAGGAAAACATTTTGACAGTGCAACTGTATCACTAATTCAAGGTGTGTTTCTTTTTTTTTTTTCAGGAAGAGAAGAAGATTTTGTTTTACCACCCAAGTGATGTGGAGAAGAATGAGAAGATCCGAAATGTGGGCCTTTGTGAAGCCATTGTACAGTTCACACGGTAAAGAGTTCAGTACGGTAGACGTGGCAAAAAGAAATGAATCACAATATGTTCATGTACATTGAATAAATTGCTTAGTTTGACAAGATGTGTGAAAGCAAATCAAAAAGAAAAAGTCATTATTTTAAACCTGAAGTTTAACAGAATAGGGAAATGTTGCAATAAGTGGCCAGTTTCTGAAAGCACAAAGTAACTAAGCTGAGCATCATTGTTTGGGTGTGTCTCCTCTCTTTTCGCGCTTGTGTCTCATGTCTTCCAGGACATTCTGTCCAACTAAACCAGCTAAGTCCCTGCATACGCAGAAGAACCGGCAGTTTTTCTTCGAGCCCGAGGACAATTTCTGGATAGTCATGGTATCTTAAAGGCTTACGTGTACATTACTTGTTTAATACTTGCTCTTGTTTGTCTAGACTTCGTTGACTTTCTTTTGGATGTAATTGAACTGTGCCTCTCTTATCCACTGTTTGTCTTTCTAATTCATTCCTCAGGTAGTTCGAAACCCAATGATTGAGAAACCAAACAAAGATGGTAAACCGCCCACAGTAGAATATCAGGAGGAGGAAATACTTGTGAGTGCTGAGTGATGCTCATCAGCATCTGTATTTCCTTCATTAAATATTGGCATTTTATACTTTTGCTTACCATGCACTCTTGCCTCTGTAGGACACTGTTTACGGTGCAGTGGTAAGGCAATGCTACAGTATGTACAAGGTGAGTATGTACCCAGTAGAATCTACCAGCCCTCCCACCATATAATTACACCCCTACACTACCTCAAACTACCAGTTTAAGGTCTTCATTGGGCAAAAAGAATCATCTTGTAACAGTTATTACTTTCCTTGTGCTTTAGCTCTTCAATGGCACATTTGGCAGAGCGATGGAAGCCGGCGGAGTGGAGATGCTCATTCAGAAGCTTGAAAAGTTTTTCTACAGGGTAAAAAGCTCTGCATAAAATCTTTACTGCTAGGTCCGAGGTTGTATCATTCATTTTTGTTTTCATGCCCAGCGCATATTGACTTTGCTTTGACAGCATGATTCATTTTAATTTGATGATGTGCACACAGTTGTTTATAAAAAGTCAGTGGAGCCTGAAGGGCTGGCCTCCACTGATGCTACTTGGACATGCAGTGACTGTGTTTGTGTCTTTGTAAATACTCACGTTACTCCAGGCAACGCTGTTTAAAAGGTGTTTGCAGTCATGCCTGATTTCTTCATAATTATTTGCCTACATTAACAGTCCTCGCTTCATGCCACAGTCACCTCACTGGAACGATCAACACTTTTTCAGAAGTATAAAAGATTCATTTCTAATTAGGGAATACCCATCTTAAGTTATCAAGGGCTTGCCTCTCCACTGTGTAACCCAAAGACGAGGAGAAAGAAAGAGAGAGGCTGTGGTGTGCGTATCAGAGGTTGAATGTCAGTGCGTCTCTGCCTCAGGATGATGCAAGCGTCTCCACAAAGCATCAGTCAGAGTTTCTTATTCCTCCGTCTTTATTGCATTGTAAGCAGGCACTCGTAGGCAGGTAAACTAACCCCTTTCTCCTCTACTTCTACTGTGTCTCCGGGCTGTCTCCTCTTATTTTCTGTGCGTTTGTGTGTCTGTGTGTGTGTGTTCATTTTGGGGTTTCCAGTATCTGCAGACTCTCCACTTGCAGTCCTGCGACCTACTGGACGTATTTGGAGGCATCAGCTTCTTCCCGCTGGACAAGATGACCTACCTGAAGATCCAGTCGTTCGTCAACAGAGTGGAGGAGAGCCTCAGTCTGATCAAATACACAGCCTTCCTGTATAACGACCAGCTTATCTGGTACAGACTTTGCTTTAAATTGTGTGTCTTTGTCCTTTAACTTCACATGCTAATGCATGGCCTGCAGTACAATCTTATACATCCCTACACATATACACAAACTCCCAGCGTTGGCTTTGGCAGACATCCTGGCATGCTGGGTAAACAGAGGCGGGCCCTGTAATCCTCTTTGCAGTTAATGTGCTCCCTGACATGTCACTTGCCACCTGGCTCGGTGTGTAAGCCCGGGGGATTACACGATTGCTAATGAAATGACTCGAGAGCAGCATGATCTTTCATTTTCAGCTGGCAACAGACAGCCAGAGAAGAGTGGTTTAATTATTGTCTAAATTAAGTGGCATTGCTCTGGAGTGTTCATTGTAGCACATTTACAACCACCGCTGAACTGTTATTACCACCAGGAGACACTTTGTTTTAACATCCAGTTTATGGTGCACGACAGAGTTGGCAACGCATGATAAAATACTACACACCGCAACACATTCTGGTTTTGCTTTTTGGCTGGGTGTGATGTGCAGGTTATAAGGTGTAATTTTGTCCTCTTGGTTTGGTCTGCAGGAGCGGACTGGAACAAGATGACATGAGGATCCTGTACAAGTACCTGACCACCTCGCTGTTCCCCAGACACTCCGAACCAGAGGTGAGGAGGTGGGAGCGCACGAGGGACAGATAAAATGAGAAGCTGTAGGAAGTGTGGGAGACAAATTGAGGATGTGATGAAAGAAGGAAAAGGAGCAGGGGAGGTTTATGTACGATGGAGAAAAGAGGCTCACTGAAAGCTGCTGCACAGCATATTTGTTATGATGACATGACCGTCTTAGCACTGATGGCATGTGCTCCCAATACAATGGTCCTCCCTGATGATGAAGAATGTAACATGAGCTAAAGTTCTTATATTAATGATCCAGACAGAGAGTCGACTGACCTCAAAATGATTTGTGAGTATTGCTTTCAGAGCTACGCAACACATTTTCCCTCTAACCCACTCTCTTCTCCCCGTAGCTGGCTGGCAGGGACTCTCCTCTGAGGCCAGAGGTCGCAGGGAATCTGTTGCACTATGGGAGGTAAGTCCCTGATCCCATGTGTCTGTAGCGGTGTTCCTCTGCAGAGGCTAGGATAAAAACCGACGGGATTTGGATTTTGCTTAAATGTCTGTTGGTGCAGTCAGTGGGATAATTTCAGCTGGGGACGAGGTGTCCATCATTATGCATCCAAAAGCTTACTCTGTTTACATTTGCCTACATGTGTGTGCACCAGTGTCGTGGTTTCTACCCACTGACGGCAATGACATTTGCATGCAGTCAACCAAACTGTTTAAGGAGGCTACTCCCTTGTCTGGCACTGTGTATTTAAATAAGAGAGCAGGGGGTAAAGTATCACTGCACTCTATTCAGTTTCACTGCACGTATGTAACCAGAGAGAGTTTGCTCAAGTGCTTGTGTGTGCATGCTGCTTCAGGTGATTTGTTTCTGAAGGTGAAGTGTAGCTGCTGCAGTAGTCCGAGTCTGACTCCTGGTGACCTATCATGGGACAGGAAACGCAGCCTCACAGCTCTAATTGGATGACACAATAGAATATAAAGAATATTCAGTGAAGGCCAGGAGAACGGTTCCAACTAGGGTACAGTAAAGTAGGTTACAGTTGCACTTAGAGGTCTGTGCAGGCAAAGCTACACTGGAGATTCCCATGTAACATACAGACATGTCCTCCAGTGCAAATGGGTACTATTAAGTGGCATCCTTGGAATCCAGTGTGTTAACAGTACAACAGCAGATTCTTTGTTCAGTTTGTGGACTTGTCTTTTAGATCAGTCCTGGAGGAACAGCAGTGAACTGAACTAATGAATCTCTTTCAGTTCTAATATGATTAGTATGCTAATTGCTTGATTAGGTTTGGTTCAGTCCATCCCACCCTTTGGTAGGATATCAACATTCTTGTCAACTGCTGGCTGTCTTGGAAGGAGGCGAGTCCCACCCCCAACCTCTCCCCTCGTGGCAGCGTCAGGCCAAACCTTCCCCCTTGAGCAACACTTAGATCAATCACATGATGTCATAAAAAACAAAAAGCCCAACTTCCCTGCTGTTTGCTGTAGATATTCAGGATCCCCTGTGGATGAATCTAGATCTGAAAATACAGCAGAAAATTGGTTTGCAACAATTGATTATTTTTGTAATTAATTTACACAAAAATGTAAAAATGTTCACCATCTTATTTTCATATTAGTGGGTAGCATGAAGTACAGCTGAGGTTGATGGGAATGTCATTAGTTTTGCAGGTATTTGGTAAGTAAGTATTGGACAAAAATGTTAACCTGCTGCTAGAGGAAAAGTCAGGGGACCATGAAAGAGAGTAGGCTTCATCCTCTGGGAAACACGAAGATCTGTGCAAAATTTAATGACAATCTGTACAGTAGTTGTTGAGATGAGAGTCGGAACTCGCTAACCGTAGAACCATGCTGCTAATGTGGCTACATAATAATGAGTACTTTAACCACCCTCAGAAGATGGGAACACCCCACGAGCTTTCCTTTTGTGCCACCATCAGGCCACGATGCCAACTTTTTCCACAGGATGTGTTGTAAAACAATAAATTCACATGAAATTTGAGTGCATCCAGGCTCCCAAGAGGATAAACTCTTGCTTTTACTCACCCCGGGCTCTCGCCATCTGGACAAACTTAATCCACAGCTGAAAATTACCAGCATCACAGCCTTTTGTGTTTTGGTTTTGTTTGTTACGAGTCTCTCAGATACCGGTTTGACTTTCAGACCCATTACTGGAATATTTTCTCAGCCATGCTATCCTCCGTTCTCTCCAGGTTTTTGACAGGACCCACCAATCTTAAAGATCCAGAGGCCAAATTTCGATTTCCAAAAATATTTGTCAGCGCAGAGGATGGCTACGAGGAGCTACACCTCATTGTTTATAAGGTAAGGTAGAGTGAACATGATCTGCTACTTCATGACAGCCCGCAGGCGTCATTCGCTCATTAATTCATATGCACACAGGAGTTTTTTAATGTATTAAAATAGGAGGAAGCTGTTCTTTGTCGTAATCTGCGACTGGAGGATTTGTTTATGAACAGTAGGTTTAGGATGAAACATTCCGCTGCTCTATCAGACGATATGGATTTTTTGGGATTAGACAGCTGAATTTTAAAATGATGAAGTACGTCCCACGGCGCTCATCATCACATTAATGTAATTTCTAACCTGTGTGACCTTGCTTCTGCATTTAACCTGCACTGATCTGCTCTGTTCCAGGCGATGAGCGCTGCAGCTTGTTTTATGATCAGTGGTAAGTGTGCAGCCAGTCACCCACCCAATTAAATGGTGCTGTTAACTTTCAATTCCCTATTCCTTGGTAATTTATTTTAACATTGTCTAGTATTTCGGACATTTTGCTGCTCATATAAAGCTAAAATATGACTTTTTCTTCAGCTCATGTCCCTTAATGGCTGACTGTCTTCTCTCCTCCGTCTCTGTTCAGCCTCTGTTGAGCTGACGAGGGACTTCTGTGAGCAGCTGGACGGCTTGGTGGGCCCTCAGCTCACTTTGCTGGCGTCTGACATATGTGAACAGTTCACCATTAACCGCAGGATATCAGGGTCAGTTGAGAATCCACCCCTCTCCTAATTAATAATATCTCATGTTGCTGGTGTCTAATTATGGCTACAAGTAGTGATTAATTTAATATGTTTGCCCCCATTGATCATTTAATTTAGGAAGTGTCAAAAAATTGTGGAAATTTGCCAAATGTTCATGTTTGAGAAGATTGAAACAGTCATATTTGACTCAAATATGACTTAAATTACTGTACAATATATGTGTTGTCAATGTAATTGATTACTCTAGAGAACAATTATAAATTTTATTAGTTTCAGACATTTGAAAATGTCATAACTAGTAAAAATACCAAACATTCCCCAGTTTCAGCCTCTCAGTTGTAGGAAGTGGCTATTTGTCTTACTTGGTAGTTAACTGGATATTTTTAGGTTTTTGAGTTATAAGCATTTGTAAGAAATAATTGCTAGTTGGAGCAGTTACTCATGTTAGTGCTACATCAGCAACTGCATTATCAAGAATTAGAGACTGTGGCTCAATGGCAGGAGAAATGATCAATGAAATGAAGTCCCATGATTAGCAGTGGCCATGCTGTTTGTCATCAGGTTGCAGTTGATCCTTTGTCTAAACTCTGCCCGGCTGGCAGCGATAGATGAGACTCTAACACACTGGATATCGTCAGGGCACTACTTAGGGGTAACTCAAGCAGAGTAGCTTTAAAGACTGGCATCCTGGCCCGCTCTCCTTTAACCCCAGCAGTTAGCTTCAGATACGTCCTCGCCTGTAATCAAAGACTAGACTCCCTGGCCCGGGCAATTTGATGGGCTCCTTTTTTAATCACCATAGTGAGGAACTGAATTAATAATGGCGTTCCAAATTCCTCAGCTGGCATTCAGGTA
>JAPZEA010000014.1:16024814-16034884 GCA_029783685.1 Heniochus monoceros | reverse complement strand
AGGGCGCACCGCATGTCAGGGCTTGAACGAGGCTCAGCATAATGCTGTTAAGAGGATTAGGAGCCAAACACCTCCAACCTTCCCTTTCACACATAACGCTGTATCAATACACCAACATTCAACCCGCGGGGCTGGTCGCAGCTGCCGGTTTGAGGCGAAACCTCAGAGGCGCCTCCGAGCGCGGTGCCTGTTGGATGGAGAATAATTAGATGTTCAGAGGCTGACAGGAGGAGTTTGGCGCTTAATTTGGGTGTGGTCAGGTGTAGCCTAATTTTAGTAGTGTGGAGATTTAATTTTAGTTTCCAAACAAAAGAAAACATGGAATACATGTGAAAAACAAGCGCTTTTTGAGAGAAGAGAGGATTTACAGTATAAATGGCAAATTTCACACAAACTGTGTCCAAAACACAAATTTATTTGTAGTAACGCTGTGTGACAACATTTAATGTAAAAACTTACTTTCACAAAGCGTAGGTGGAATTTTCTTTGCAATTTTGAAATTTAATGTGACAATTTAGTCTTTTAGTTCAGAATTGGTGAACAGAGTTTGAGTAAACATGAATCAGTGAATAAATAATGACAGCAATGATAAATCAAGTTAAATATGACCAAATTATTCGTCACTGAATTTACAAAAGATCTAAAACTGAGCAATAAAAAAACCACTTTTATCACAGCTGCCTCCAAAACTTTAACAGGAAAGTATTAAAAATAAAGATCTTAAGCATTTTACCTCCATGAGTCCCCGCTCATCCACACAGGTGTTTTTCAGCAAAGTTGATCACCTCTGCTGAGATCACATGACGTCACCATAACGCCCAAATAAGGATGATAAAGTTGTCCCACCATGACAGACACTATAAAACTAGCAGGGGAGTGAGGGAGCTGTAAATCAAAGTGTACAGCAGGAAAGGTCCAATCAGGCAACGTGGAAACACCTGTGTGACACCAACCAATCAGTGACGTCACACTGATAATAAACTGAGCTGTGAAGTGATGTTGAAAGAACGTTAATTAAAAAAACTAAAAAAGCACAGAAATAAATCTGAACCGTTTAACTGGACATCAAAACCCAACGTGGAAATTAAATAAAAACAAATTCAGTTTGAGTCAACTGATTTTTTTTTCCTGAACTCTCTCCACAGGCGGTTTTGCAATAAATAACAGAATATACAAATGCATACATACATATATACATACACATAATGCAGTTGACTTGGGAATTCTGATGTTTATTTCTGTCAGGAAACCATACTTTTGACAATCGAATGCAGCGTTAGTCTGAATTTTCCCGCCTAAGGACTTTAGAAATACAATAAATATTCTAAATCAAGCTGTATGTCCACTGCACACCCTTCCCAAAATACAAGTCAACCAGAAACAAACAAATCAAGAGCAACAACTTCAGTAAACACAAAGAAACACAGAAGAAATAAAGAAAAGGCCCAAAGGTGCACAGATGGAACAGGACAAAGGAAAGCAAAGGACTCCCGTTCAGTCAGTGGAAGAAATGATGAGAACAAACGGCTCATCAGGAAATTTAACATTTTCCTCATTTCTTTTCTCTTTTTTTATCTTTTCATGTTCTTCAAATCAGGGACAGTTCAGCTGGGACATCCGGGCTCCAAGTGAAACAAAACCATCAAATCAAGGATCCACAGTTTAACTTCTGAAAGCTGAGATAAGTTACGATAGACTGCAAGCAAGTTCAAGTTAAATCTGCCCATTTAGCCACAACATCTCCCTGGATGAAGTTAGGAGTCAGTCTGTCACTCATCTTCAGGACTACAGCTCGAACCCTCATGAAATCTACGACAGTTCAAACTGTCCAAGAACATAAAGAGCAACACAGTTCTGTTTAAAGCTGCAGCAACAAAGATATTTATAAAAATAATTAAAGCCAAACCAATACTGGATTTTTGACGCTGACATTGATATTGATTTTTAAGAGTAAAACAATAACTAAACATCTCAAAATCGTACTTAAATAAAGTACTTGAATAAATGCTCTAACTAGAGATGCTCTGATACTGATATCAGTGCAGTACTTACTTAAATACCAGGACTGGGTATCAGACACCAATCTTCTAATAAATAACAATTTTCTTTGTCCACATAAAATAAAGTTCTGAGTCTGTCCCACACAGTGAGACACACAGCTCATTAATCAAACACTGATATCAGATCAGTCCTCGGTGTGGGCCGATACTCAAAGCTCAGGTATCTGTATCAGGACTGAAAAAGTCAGATCGGTGCATCCCTAAAATGTACTTAGTTACTTTCCACCACTGCCTGTAACCTGTTGTTGCATTACTCTGCAGGTAAGAGCCACGAGGGAGCGACACACTTTGCTGTATTTTGCAATACGACCACTTGGGGCCACCAAAGTACATTTTTAAATTCTACACAAATGCACTTTAAAACAGGGAGCAATCACTCTCTCCAGAGATAACTGGACTTTGGAGGAGCTGTCAGTCCTGAACTGGCAGAAATGTACTTGATAGGGAGGAAATCACAGTATCAGCAAGCTAAAAGCATCTCACAAATGAATAAAGATCTATTTTATGAAGTCCTTCATCCTCACCCTCCATTCCTGTCCTTACACTTCCTCCTCTTCTGCTGTTTGCAGTTACACAAACAAAATATCCTGAAATGGCAAGAGTCATGTACATCCTTCCTCCCTCTCAATCTGCAGCGCTGCTTCACAGGTCAAACTTCATACAGAGGGAAAGAAACAGCATTTATCTACCCATCAGTGAGCAGGCTGTGAAGTCTGATGTCTGAACCTGAACCAGCTTTAAAACCTCTGCTTCTATCGTCCCGTTTCTGCCCTCATCTGTAAAGCACCACAGACTCATTTCATGTGTTTTAAACAGGGCTTCAGGGTCTTTAACTTCATTAGGTTTTCATTCACAGGTTACATCCCATCATTTTGAACCATGTCCTTCTAGCAGAGCTACAAGTTCACAGGACAAAAGACATTTTTAGGCCATGAGGTATAAACACAAGTGTTTAAGTGTGTAGGCCAGCAGGAAGGATTGTGTGTGAGTAGTTATGAATATTTCCTCTGACAGTAATTTGCATGACTTTGTTAATATTCAAAGCAGCGAATGGCTGAAGGCTTCGTCCAAGGGTCAGTGTTAGAAATGCACCGTTGAAAACACTGAAAACTGCATTTAAAACTGACAGTTAATAGTTTGGAGCCACAGTGCTTTCATGCAAAGGCATCTGAGATCATTTCACTACTGATTCAAGAACCACAAAAGTGGTGTTTTATCTTATCAACTGCAACTTGTGTAAACTTTTCATCTCTGCTGACCGATTTTCCAACAAAGTTCAAAATCTACTTGCAAAGACGAAACTTGCTTGAGATGCCGAGTTTTCACGCAGCTGCAAAGAAGAACAACTTTCAAACTCTCGTGGTGCTTTTAAGTACGTTCAGACATTCGAGAATTCAGTCTTCTGGCAAATTTGTTTACAGGCTTTTCAGACAATAAAACCCAGAAGAAAACAAGTAAACATGGTATCAGGGAGATGACTGTATGAATTAGCTTCACCCAGAAGCATCCTTGAACACACCACAAGAGAGATCGTATCAAAACTGTGTTGGCTTTCAGTTGCATTAACACGAACCAACAGTACAGTAACAGAAATGTAAATGTAATGTTAATAAATGTTGACTGTGTAGAATCTGTGATTTGTCAGTCATGAGTAAAGTACCATTAAAACATCTTCTGAAGGGTGACAATATTATCTTTGAAGCAACAATGACCTTCATCTGATAAATAATGTGACAGATATAAATAGAGAAAACGGTGGACCTGTTGCTGTGTTTGTACACAGGAACTGTTTTCCTAAACCACATGTAACTTTTATATTTCCAAACCTACAACAAATCGCTCCTACAGTCCATGTTTAGAAAGTAAAACAATTCTCTCGTTTCCCCAGCAAGCAAGAAAATCACCAAATATTACTTACTTTAACAGAACTAATCAGAAATAAGAAAACCTTAGATGGTGACGGCAGACATGGACAGAAGTCTTGATAAATATGATAAATTCTTAAGAGAATAAACATGTTCGCAACTTAAAGTCACAGTATTAAAGCACTGGATCAACCTGTGCAGTGTGTACAGGTGACGTCCGTTCAGCAGAGTCGTCGAGCTGGTACTGATTGGCAGGATTTGGTCTGGAGAAGGTTAACAGTTCACCCAGTGGGGGAAAAAGGTGACCAGCACTCCAACAGCAGGGGCCAGATGCATAAACTGTGGATTCACAACTAAACGTTTGGTATGTGTGCGCACAAAGAGAGAAAAATGTACAACATCCTGTTTTATAAGCTTCAGTAACTGTGGGAACGTGCACAAGCTTCATTTCCTGTCCCACGGTTCTTCATAAATGGACGGAGAAACGGCCTTAAACATTGTTTCCATATCAATACTTCACCCACCAATCATTAAACAATGAGCACAGATGATGACGATGAAGAAGTGTGATTTAACCGACTGTGTTTGACCAGCGAGGCTCTCCATCACCAGAACAGCCGTCACTACGCACGGCTGTGGCTATTTATAGCTCCACTAATTCATCACATGTGCCTGTAAACCATCGCCGCAGTGATAACTCAAACATTATTAAACATCAGGAGGACGATCGATGTGAACCTACAGAGCTCGGAATGAAACAGACTTCACAAAGTGCTTCCCGATTCAGGATCAAATGAAAAGATCATTAACAGGGAAGCAGTGGCTCAAATGTGAAGAGAAAGAAGGATGAGGTTCATTTAAAATTAACTTTATAAATATGCCTGTCAGTGACATTTTACAGAACGCTGTGTGGACGGCAAACTCGTAACACAATCAGTGAAACAAGCGAACTAAACAATGTTTTATTATAAGGTTACATCCTTCAACTTATATTTCATATCCACACGCCATTTATACATCTGGCCCCTGGTCAGTGTGTGTGTGTGTGTGTGTGTGTGTGTGTGTGTGTGTGTGTGTGTGTGTGTGGAGGAAGATGAGAAAAGGCAATCAGAGGAAAACAGCTGCTTTATCGTTAAGTGGACAGCAGTTCAGAGGGTGTGCAAAATAAAGGTGGAGATCATTTAGTGGACTTTCCTTTTCTTCGAGCGGTATCGTCTCCTCCTCTGCTTGTACAGGTGTCGGAAATTGATGAAGAGTCCTGCGGAGGAGAGGGAACTTCTGTCAGTATGAAGCTGAAGGACTACTGTTGGTCTCAGTTTGCTGCACAAACTGTTTGCAGCAGCTTCTCTAAAGATTCCTCCAGTAATTCATTGACTCCTCCACAAACTTTGCAGAGTAATGAAATCTCTGCTGTCTCAGTCAGACTTTCATATTTACTCATTGATCTGACAAACTAAACCTAAGCAGCACACCCATGTTTGCTTGGGTTTGAACTCCATGTCTCCTTTTATTCCTCTAATCAGTGTGCAGTTAAAACGGCTTTACAGTAACTAATACAAGAGTACAGAAAGTTTTCAGCCCCAGCAAGTTGATTTTTATGTAGTAATGAATTAAAGTGAAGTGTATTAAAGTTTGTAGTAAAGTTTTGTTATTTGTTTGTCTTTGTTTTACTCAGTGACTCAGTTTTTCAGAACAAAATGCATCATGACCTCTAACAAGATTATTTTTGTTATTGAGGGACCAGTTTTCACCAAAATATGTAAGATTATCTGCTTTGAACTGTAAAATTCAACAGACATGGCAGATTCCTGTGGGCATTAAGTCCCAGTTAACCTTCACAATTATCACAGATCAACATCTTCAGGTAACACTGCTCTGGTTTGGTCTGAAGTTCCTCTCCTGGCATCGATTAAAACCCTAAAAACATAATTAGTTTTCCTTGAAAAAAATCCTCAGTGACTCAGACTGTCTTAGCTGTAACTCTACACCTCTGCCTTCATTTAGTATGTGTGGATGTATGAATATGCAAATAATCACCGCCTCTCTCTCCACCCACCCCGCCTGCTCACCTGCAGCTCCAGCACACCTGCTCATCTTCGATGCTGCTCATCCAACACACAAACCTCTGCTTGGTTTCTAACAAGTGGTAATAAAGCCACACTGTGCATGCTCAAACAGGAAACCGATTCCAGTGAAGAAGAAGAGCGAATTGAACAGGGTCGCCTACAAACCAATGTTTCAGATTGGTTATGTATTTTATATTATCACTCTCTACAATGTTAGAAACATAACAGTGATGGATAACGATCACATATAAATAAAGTTGACGGTATTGCTTCCTGAAGTGTGTGATGTACGAATCTGTGTTTCAGAGTCATTGGTCCACTGCAGGTCCATGCAGCCATTAACTTCTTATTTTGCTCCAGATATGTCTTGCATCATACAAAAAACATCCCATGGACATGTTAACAAGTCTAAAAGCTTGAATTTCATTGGAGCAGATAATGAAACAACACCAAAAATGGTTCTAAAAATACCTGCGTAAACTACCTACATGCACACTCTTTGGACCTGTATTTGCACAGCTGAACAAAGTACTGTTTTGATATAAAACATTTCCTGTTCAAACGTTGATTTTATTAGCAGCCTTAAAGACCTGTTGCACTAATAATCAGCATCTTTCATCACTGTTTTTCAGTAACGTTGTGTCTCTGCCAGTAATATTAACTAATGCTGCTGTTTTCTATTATATTAAAAAAAAGTGACAGATTTATGAACTAAATTCAGCTTAAATGTGACAGAAAATTAGGAAAGAGGCAGCAACAAAGCAGCTGGAACAAACAACAGAAACAGGCCTCCCAGCAGCCTGAGAGTAATAACAATAATATGACTCCATATGATCAAGGCCGGCAGGTGTCATGTTAGTTTGAGTCGGAGATGAGGTGTTAGTGGAGGTCTCACCCAGAAACATGAGGACCAGGTAGAGCTGCAGAGTGTAGGAGAAGCTCAAAGAGTGTCCCAGCACCGCCGGGAGGGGGAGGCTGAACAGACGAGTCTCATCGAAGATGGGCAGGGACTGGATCACAGCCACCGCTGGAAACACAAACGCACGGTAAGCAGCACATTTCTTTATGCTGCCATTTTCTCACAGCTACAAACCAGCCACTGACCTTCAGCCACCACCCCCAGCGGGTACAGAGGGATCCAGAGGCTGTATCTCAGCCACGTTAACAGCTTCCAATCTGTGCCAATGCAGGCCAGCATGTAGAACGGATACCTGATGAAGAAGAGGAAGAGCTGATGTTACAGCAGGCAACAACTCGTGTTCACCAGAGATAGGAGGAATGCGATGAGAGCGGACCTGAAGATCTCGATGGTGCTCCACATGTAGAACACGAAGAAGACGACAGGTTTGTTCTGCATCTCTTCCAGGCTGCCGAAGATGACGAACAGAATGACGTTCCTGCCGGCCACCTGCAACATCACACAGCAGGACAGACCCAGGAGTGTCAAAGTTAGAACAAGAGGAAGATCAGCGAGCAGATAGTGTGAGCAGATGTATAAAAAAGTAACAGTACCTTAGCAGAGATGGCAGAGACTGCAGCTGTCCTCATGCCTGTGATAACCTCTCCATCCATAACCTGCAGGTTGGGCACATATCATGACTGGCCTGGCTGAACCTGTCTAGGTGGATGACTTAATGAGTAATTCATGCACGCATCAGCTTTACTCACAGCCTTCACATTCCCGTACTCCGGGTCCAGCAGCACCACTGTGGCTTGCACAGCAGGCAAAGTTGAACCGTCCTCCCTCTTGTAGAAACACACGAGCTTTGTGCACAGGACCCCGCTATTCTCCATGTATGTGGGCATCAAGCCCATGAAGCTGTAAAAGTGACCGAGCGTCATCAGGAAAGCGATGGCAACACATTGTTAATGTTTCATTTGTTCTGACTGCGCTGGGAGCGCAGTGCAGGCCTACCCGTTATGTTTCTGCAGGGGCACAGTGGAGCGCACAGGCTGGATCACCTATGCGCTGTCCAGGCAGGAGAATTTCCCCAAAGCCGCCTCCAGACAGGGGACCAGCTCCGCGTAACGCAGCAGGCGCTCGACTTCATGCTCCCATATGATAACAGGAGGCCCAGCCATGATGTCTTCTGCTTCCGCGCTTCAGACGAGAGAGTGCTGGTTATGTTTAGTCCAAAGTTCGACAGCGCGTCCGTGTTGCGTTCAGACAGGGAGTAGCAGGCTTTCTAGTTGATAACAGAAATGAATACATCTATATTTAAAAATACATATTTATTCTGAATTCATATATGAATATATATACTTTATTATATATGTTAAAGTCGAGCACTGCTGGAAGTAGATCTTTTATTTAATTAAAAGTACAAATACAACAATGGAAAACTACTTTAGGTAAAAGGCCAGAAATATTGTAATCAAAAGGCACAGGAATTAACGGTTATTATCAGAATTGCCCATCGCAGTACTACACAGACCAGTGGTGGAAGATTTTTGAGGAGTTTTATTTGAGTATTTCCATTTTATGCCACTTGAACCTCTCTATTTCAGACTCTAATTTTGCTGATAAGATGCCGCACTTTTTCATAACTATGACACAGCATTGTAAGCAGCCTTTCCATGTAGTAGCTGGTTGACATCTAAGTATTTAAACACAAATATGGTCAAATATGGTCGTACATCTAATATCTTCATATAAGAGGGTAACAAATTAAATTCTTCACATTCATTTTTCTGTTGAATTGTGGAGCCTTTTTTAATGTTACTTATATTAGACCATATAAATACTGGACTATAAAAAGAAACTGGTGAAGCAATGTGAGGCTGTTTGCTAATGACAACCATTTCGACATGTCATCTAAAGAACAGCACCTTGCACAGTTCAGGAAAGTTTGGATATCACACCTTAGTGGTCTGAGGAACGGATGAGGATGTGGCAATACCTCCAGGTAACATTAACTACTGCTGTATTTGGTTGCAGTGAAAACATACCAGCTATGAACACGGAACACTGCCCTCAGTAGGGCAGGAACTCATATTCTGCCTGAATTGATCAATTCTTACATGAACTACACGTCTTAGGACACAACCTGAATGAACAAAACAGCAAGTTTAAATAAAAAATTATTTTATTATGAATTAGGGGATGCCATGGCAAATGGATACAATGAAGTGGGCACACTATCCTAAAACGTAATAAAAAAAAAAATCAATCACTGTTTATATCAAACAAAAGACAAGACTATTTTCAATCTGGAATTTGTCTTCCACTTTTTTTCAAGGAAACTTTGTCACAGCAGTGCAACAAAAGTCACACCAGCAGTCTCTCAATGGCCATCTGAACAGACTGAATCTGCGGTTTGAGCTGAGAGCCCTCCTTGATGGTGACTGAGGTAGCGATGACGGGGCGCGACACCCCACAGGCCCGGCCCAGGGCCTGCTTGGAGCGGACAAACACGTAGGGGACGTTCTTGTCCTCGCAGAGCAGTGGCAGGTGGAGGATGATCTCCAGTGGTTCAGCATCAGCGGCCATCACAATAAACTCAGCGATGCCTCTGTTTAGGGTTTTAGTAGCTGGGGAAAGAAGAAGATCAGTTAGTACAATTTGTTTTACGTCATCACTACAACATCATCTTTACTTCAATAGCCATTTTGGCTAATTTTGAGATCCAGCACCACTATACTGTATTCTCACAGTCTGCGATTGAACACAGAGAAACACCATCCCCCTGACAATCACTGAAAGTCTTCAGGACAATATAGGCTTTACATTGTGATCCAACAACATTGCTTTTCTTCATTTGATTTTGTTTAATCCAGCAGTTAAGAGCCAAAAACTAATAATTTATTACTGTATCTGAAACAAAACGAGCAGCAAAACCTAATATTTCAGAAGCTGCACAGAAAATATGAGATTCTTGCTTTAAAAAATAGCAAAATGACAATATTAACCAGTTAATCAATTAGATGATCGAAAGAAAATTGATTAATTAAGTGACTAACTGCAGCTCTCCAATGCTGAAAGTGATTTGTTAAAGACCCACAGTGAAGTTACTTTTCCAGGTCAGGATCTTGCGCACAACGCTGCTGTGTTTCTACCAGGAGAAGACACCACGTTTCAC
>JAPZEA010000014.1:15979229-15991117 GCA_029783685.1 Heniochus monoceros | reverse complement strand
ATTTACTAGACTATTTTGACGATCGATAAACGTTATAGTCATTTTCTAAGAAAAAATAATAAAATAATTCTGTAGTTCAGAGCTTCTCAAATATGAGAGTGATTTCCCCAGTTTTATATCATTGTAAATTGAGTACCTTTGAGTTCTGGACTGTCAGGCAAAAGTGGATAATGGTGACTGGCATTTTTGGCACATTTTATAGACAAAATAATTGATGTAGAAAATCATCATCAGCTGATTTTTCCTGTTCTAAAGCATCACAAACAGTATCTCTTTGTCACATTGGGTCCTGGGAAATTGTGTCTGGCAATTTCTTCACCATATTCTGAAATTTGCTTAATGTTAATCAATAATTTGTAAACATAATGAGAAAAAATTAGAGAAAGTCGTCCATAATGAAAATACTAATCAGTAAATAACGAATATTAGTCGCAGCCTTATGTGACCTAAAAACAGTGGTATCGAATTTAACCATAGCAGCTAAACATTAACAATATCTAACCACAACCTTGCTTCGTTAGTTGACTTCAAGTAAGAGCAATTGTTATTGTACTAGCAACAACACGTTTAATTCTACATTTTACACCAAGCTAGCAGTGTTAAATGTTAATGTCAAATTCAAAGCTTTCGCTGCCAGTCTAACCTCTGTAACAGATGTACTCTAAATTAAAAGATTTGAATACTTTGCTAGAGTGATTATCTTCTAGCGGTACACCTACAGCTAAACCATAGGTAAGGTTACACCGTATTTCGTTCGAATATTAGCAGTTTTCTTGTTTTAGAGCTAACTGTTGTTGTGCTAACGGTGGCAAAACTCAAACATTTTACGCGTTCACTCACGTTCTCAGGAGTACACGAACAGCCTTCGTCGAATGGCCACCCTTCGAATGTTTTCAGTCTGTTCTCATAAAAGTACATTTTGATATCTTCTTCGTTAAAGGGATCCATTGTATTTAGCGTTAAAATAATTCAATAACTTTAGCTTGAACCAGTGCGTAGCCACTACCTGAAGCCTCTAAGCTAAAGGGTGTTTTCAAATTTCGGCGACTGTTCACTTCTACTGTTTTGATTGGCGGATAAAGACCACGTGCGGCCAGGATATTCTTCTTCTTCGTTGGTCGATAACCTGAAACGTGCACGCTTACGCCACCTAGTGTTGCAGGATCTACGGACTACTACTGTCGCTAAAAAGTCAAACAAAAACAAATAAGTTTAACTGACTGTAATGAACTGTTTTTTGAAGAAGTCAGGACACATTAGTCTCATCCTCTGCCCTCCTACCTGAGCCCAGAAAGAATTTTAAACACAAAACCCACAGCCGCCGTCTAGCGTCAGACTTCCGTTTATTTTTCACGGGTAATGTAGTTCTTGGCTGTTATTGGTCCAAAGCACAACGCGCGGAACTTTGTGAGAGCGTCTCATCTTCTGTCAACAACCGGTTCAGGATTACCTCGCCAAGTTGTTTTTGGAACCAGCTGTAACTCTTATTATCCCTCAGTCAGCGAACAGTGTGCCTAACGTTACATATGCAGAGTAGTCAGTTTCTTCTTCGTTGGTGTTGTGGCTATGGAAGGACGGTGTGCTGTTGAGACTTGGGCAGAGTTTGGCTTCTCTGGATAATCATGCACACAGAAGGTGAAGTTTGGTGTTGGGACAGATGTGTTCCTCTGCACTGGCACCAACGAGGTCTGTGTCTTCAGTACTGAAGAGAGAAAACTCATGGCAAGTAATCCATAAACTGTACATATGTCAGGCATCTTAATTAGACTGCAAAGCTCCAGTCTGGGCTGGTCAGGCGGTAAATATACCTCTGTATCCACATTTTCCGTGTTAAGCTGTGTTATGTTGTTTTGTTGCAGGTTGTGATTCAGTTTCCTGGCCCTGTGAGTGACCTGGTTGAGAGTCACGATAGGCAGCTCCTCTTTGTGGCCTGCAGGAGCGGAGTTTACTGTGTCAGTTTACAGTTTCTGCTATCCAGGTATGAGCCTTCACACAAATGCTCCTCTTTTGTTGCATTCACAGTAGCTGGGTTTTCAATCAGTTCTTCCAAGTCCATGAATAATTCTCCATGTGGTTTATAAAGGTCGTTAATTAAATGTAATGCAGTTTTTCCTTTTGCTTATGCGACCTATTACCTCTGCAGTGCTCGAAGCTCCCCAGCTGATGCATCCTCCAGTCCAGCTGAGCTGAAAATCTCCTCTGAGTTTCTGGTTGTTCAAGAAGAGGGAGTGTTGTCGCTGCTCCTCGTCGGCTCTGTACTCCTGACTCTTTCCCAGAGAGACGCATCCTGGATGTTGACTCTGTACGGCTCTCCAAAACAGTCAGCGTCCAGCAGCTATGAGATGCTCACTTCATTCAGTCTGCCGCTGGTCTCGGGTGCTGCACACAGTGACACTAACGGAAAGACAGGAAGGAGAAGGAGGCCTGTGCTGATTTGTGTGCTCGCCAGCGACACAACACCACCATCTTCCTCCTCCACTTCTTCATCAGAGTCAACTTTAACTGACAGCCACTTCCGTCTGGAGCCGGTCCTCTTCAAACTTCTGTTTGGGATCAACACAGCCCTCGCCAAATCGCCAGTTATCCTTTGCGGCCTGCCAGACGGGTGCCTGTGTTTCCTCCCTCTGCGTCTCCCAGGATCACGGCTCCAAGTCCTGCATAGCCTGGAGCAGCCTGTCGTATTTGTTGGAGCATCTGTTGTCACAGAAACGGGTCCGGGACATGCCCAGTGTTTGGTGGCAGTGGGCGAACTAGGCAGAGTGGTGCTGATCAAAACAGAACAGGGAGGGCCAGAGGGAGGGGGCAACATCGCTGCTTTTATTGAGAGGTGCGTACCGGGGCCTGTGATGTGTGGCTGTGTGGATAAAAACTGCCTTTACTACAGCACGGGGTCAGACCTGCTGGTGCTGGATCTGTCAGAGGGATCATCTGGGAGAGAGGGCCAAGAAAGGGATGTGGAAACGTCCAGGAACACAGACTGTTCCCTCCAAAGCCCCACCAGTTTAAATGTGTGTCGAGTCATCGCCTTGACTGAGCCTACGTGCAACGCTGCAGGTAAGCAGACTCAGGCCTGACACACAGGTGTTGACTCTTTGCTTTCAGTTCGTACTAGAACTGTATAAAAATTAACTTGCAGACAACTGGAAATTGTGTGAATTAGGCAATAGATAGTATGGTTTTAGGTTTAATAATGGACTTTTTTTGCTGAGTCCGCTGCTGAACAACAACTTTTTTAATGGAAAAAAAAAACATAAAATTCACATTATCCTATTTACAGAGGCTGGTGGGACTTAGACAACAAACAAATTTGAAAATAAAAGTGATATGTTCACAGTGATTCATTAGTGAAACTAATAGAAACCAATGGCTTTCTGAAGCCAATAGAATGTCTCTTTATGCTGTTAAATTCTGCATCAAAGTGGAGACAGTGATCCACAAAACTTCTCTGTCGCGGATGTCACTTCATCAGCAAAGCTGTTTGCTGTTTTTGATCTTTTCCTCCTAAATTAAATGAAGATTTGGAGCAGTGCACATGTTGCAAAACGCATGTTGCTAAACCACAACAACTTTCTAATATGACGTATGTGGCGGACAAACTCTTTTATATAAACTGATAACACCGGTGTGATCAGAGCGTTTCCTGATCGACTCTGTTGCTCTGCGTTGTGTATCTGAGATGCTCGTTGATTATGTCACGCACTGATGTAACTGAGCTCATGTCTGCCTAGCAACTGGGCCTCCGTCTCTTCACTGCCTCTGCCTTGCATCCTTGTGTACCAGGTGAAGTTCAGCTGCTGGGGCTGTCTGTCAGAGGGCAGCTGCAGAGGATTCGCTTACCCGTGGGCAGAGAGGACGCAAGATTGTCCAAGGTGGCCTCCACACAGGTGGGCCGCAGCGTCAGAGACCTCCTGTCTGCGATCGGTGATGTTTGTGAGAGGTATTTCCAACATGATTCTTTTGTATTGTTGAAACAGAACACAGTAGACGTTGTGTTATCTTTCTGTTGATATATATGTGATTTTCATTGCTTTCCTTTAGAGCATCAACACTGAAAACTGCCATCAAATCCAAAAACCAAATTCTGAGACACCTGAATCAGGTGATTAACATCAGCTTCCTGCTGATAAGCAGTGCAAAAAGTGATGAGAAGCCAATCAGATGTCATGCCGTGACTGAGTGGAGCAGGTTGCTTCAAAAAGACTCCCTGAACCTGACATGTGTCCTGGATAACTCAAGTCCTTACGTTTTGGAACGAGGCTGGACGTTGAGCATCACTGTGTTTCCTCTGTCCTGTTCTCCCAGTGCAGGAGGAGAATACTCCTCCGTGAATTTCTCATTCCCGTTCCACAACCTCCATGCAGGAGGAACGCTAGAGGTGTCGCTGCCCCTTGCAGCTGCAGGCGATGCGTCCTTCCCCGTGACAGTCAGCTGCTCGCTCGTCTTCTCGCTCTCGAGTCTCCTGGGACAGGAGGCAGCAGACCTTCTTGATTCGCGCAGTAGCTGCATCAGTTTGCCCTTGAACGCACTGGCAGTGGATTGGTTGCACGCCCTGCGGGTGGACAGTCCCGTAACCATCCATAAAACGGCTGCATCTCAATGCGACGACACCACAGCGGACACCATCCAAGCTTTTTTAAGCTCACGCCGGATTAGGTGCAGTGGAAGAGGGGAGGGTGGAGGACAGAGCGCCTCAAAGCCTGAGCGAGAGCAGCAGCATTCAGCAAGCGTGCGGGTGTCGTCGGAGTTACTGAGGGATACCCTGGTGTTGAAAAGCTCAGGTCTGGACCCTCAGGGACCGAATTTGCCCCCTCAAAATGTGTGCCTTTCTCTACTGGAATGGTTGTTATCTGAAGGTCCTGGAGGAGTGAGGACGGGACATCAGGGAGACAAGATCAGCAGCTCAGTGGTCCACGCCCGATGTCCAAACGGACACGCAGTCAAACTGACTGTGAAAGAGGTAAAAAATGATGTAGTTATACTGATAAAAGCTACCCTGTGTATTTGAACTTGTGTTATTTGAAAAGAGAGGATTGCTCCTTTGTTCTCCAGGTCAGTGTAGGGGAGGAGAGCGTGGGGAAGGAGGAGTCCCTGGCAACAGTGGAGGTTCAGGTTGAGAGCTCATCTATAGCAGCAGTGTGTGGACTGCATCATGCTGTGCTGCGACGGGTACAGGTACAAACACACACACTTGCCAACCTTTACAGTGTTTTCAGAGAATCTGAGCAGCAGACGTTTACTATTTATGTTCCACTTGACTCAGACGTAACAGATGTTTATTATTTTATTTATTCTTTTTCTTTTTTTTTTTGTTTCCAAGTCAATCATGCACCTTTATTTAGTTAACTTGATGTTTAGCTCTTATTGGTCCTGAACAAAAGACAGAAGGTTTGGGGTTTGGTGGGAAGCTGCAGATTGTTCCACACAATTTTATTTTGTTCAACTCTACATAGTTGGACTTCCTGTAGATGCAGGGAAACTCAAAAGAAAAAGAAAAATACCTTTCAAACATACAAACACAAAGGAAAAATACCTTGCTTTTAGATGCACGTCTGAAAGTTTTACTTGCAGTTCCTTCAGGTTCATTGTCTGCTCTGTTGCTTCACACAGACTCTGTTACAGAGGGCTCCTGAGAGGGCTGCTTCCACAAAGAGGCTCCGGAGTTTAGCTTTAAGACAGGCGCTGCAGCGGGCCGAGGTAAGACTTATGTGTATGTAAATGTGTACAGCCTACATTCATGAACAATTAGCCTATAAACCTCATCACAGGTTCCTATTGTGAAAAAGTTATTCCATTCACAGTGACATGAAAGGATGAAAAATAAGTGGATCTCATAGCAGCTGTTTGTTTTTATTAAATATAGTAAACTTCTTTTTGATAAATCAGCCCATTCAGCCACAAGAGATGCACCCAGTGGCTTTTTGTCATTGCTCCTGATTGCTCTGTTTCTGTCTTCCTCCCCTCATGTCAGCACCTGTTGCAGCAGATCCAGCAAAGCCGAGTGTCAGGGGCCTTCGGCGGAGGAGCCTTCGGCGGAGGAGCCTCCACGGGGCCGATGACCCGATCTCTCCTCGGCGTTTACAGAGAACTCAGAGAAAATCCTCTCCTTATACTTTAAACGGCTCTCATCAGCCGAGCCTGCACAGCTGCCCTCGGCCTTGTCCAGTGTTATGTAACCCGTCTTTGCAGCTGATTAGAAATAATGTCCACCGTCTGTTGTAAATGTAACCAGTGTTACCATTCATGGTCATTCTCATGTTACTCCTTATTTTCCATTACTATTTTGCTTATTGTGCATATTCCACAGTTCTAATAACAATGGCCACCCACGTTGTTTTTTGTTCATCGTGTGCTCCAGCTCAACTTCTCTTTACAAACCGCTGCATTCTGCACAAGGTGACCGGAGAGCTCAGGTGGAGTAAAAATATCTGCAATTACAGTCCAAATGGGAAAAACTCTCTCACAGCTGGGTGAAGGTCCTCCGGTTCACAGTCTCCTGATGTTTCATATGTGTAGGTGTAACAGTGATAGAGGACGTCATGCACACGGCACTGGAGACAAGTACACTCATTTACACACCACCGGCAGATTGCAGGCGTTTGATTATGAACGACCAACGTATAAAAAAAGTAAGAGATCAATGTGAATAAGGCTAATCATCCTAAGAGGGTGTTCCAGTGTTCACCAAATGAAATGAAAGGTCTGTCCTCTTCAAGTCTTCTTTCTGGACAAGAAAGATTGGTATGCCCTATATTGTTAGAAGCCTTCAAATGGATTATATAGTCTGCGATTGTTTCTACGTCAGTGCCTTGCTCTGCTTATCACAGAGATCGACTTTGGTTATAAATGGAACTTTTGCAGATGGCCGCTTGTCAGTCATTCAAGTTGCTGCAGAAAACACAAATTTCAGGTGTTTTTCATGAGCAGAGGATTGGCTCTGGAAAGAAATTCCACCAAAATATAATACGTTTGGATTAGAGTGAGACCTGAGAGGGATGATGTCTTAAAGATGTGATATTTAAATAAGTATTTAACACTTAGTATAACCCAAAAACAAATTCACTGTTCAGTAAAACTGCGCTGCCCCAGGTGAAGATAATGATGCTGGTGCTGCCTAAAGGTTCTTATGATCTAAATTCATATTGTGCTTTATTGATTCATGCAGTATTAACCATATTATCAGTTCGTTCATTTTTGCCACAAATAGAAATTATACAAATTATTCCTTGTGTCATGGTGAAAACAGCCTAAATTCCTGCTAACACCGCTTCAAAAACAGCACTGACGCCTGCTGGTGCTGATCATGATCCTGCTGTTGCAGCATTTATCTGCTTAAAAGCAGCGGACGGTCTGCGGAGAGACTCGATATGATCTCATCCACCAGCAACTGACCAGAAAAGCAAACCAGTAGAACAGCAGCCGTGACTGGTGAGAAACTGGTGGCCCCGCTGCCATTATTGTCCCTGCAGCGGCTGCTTTAGTCACAGAAAACAGTATCGTCTGCTGACATCAAGCTGCCAGCTGCTGGAACATGAACTCGTGCATTTTACGCTACGTTCCGCTTCCCTACATTACTGTGTGAATCTATGGGAATTTGTACTGGACTGTCTGCACTCTCGCATCAATTTGACCATTAAATGCATCAGCTATAATATCCAGTCCAATAGAATAAAACAGTACAGTACACTGCTCCCGAATGTGTACTTTTACTACTTTACTGCAGTACTCAGGTTAATTACAAATAAAGGATTTTACATGCAGTCTTTTTACAGTGAGATAAAAAAAAAATCTCAATGCCTCTTCTACCATTGGACTGTGTGTTGTTTGTCCCCTCTGACTGTAAGGCACTCGCTGCCTTTTTTTTTTTTATTCATGACCCCGTAAAATGAAGCATTGGCTACTTGTGACCCCTAATCACAGGGTACGGCCCATGATTGGTGAGCAGTTCAACGAGTTCAAAGAGTGATTTTTCCCTTCTCAGACTGTGTTATTTGAATGATTTTCAGGGCCCCGTGAAGGTGAAAGTACTTCACAAGACAGCAAAAAGTAGAGAAAAGTTCGAAAAAAATCAAGCAAACAGAATATACTGTTGGGAGATTTGAACCCTGACTGTGTGATGGAAGCCACTGGTCTCAGGAGTTTGCTTGTATGTGGACGTTATGCTGTTACATAAGCTTTGAAATTCACAAGGTTAACACTGTGTTATTGGCTTCTTTGCAGATCTGTAGTTTACTTCATTTGCACTGGAAGTAGGTTAAAAAAATATGTATACACACTGCTGTCTTTTAGTTTTGGTCCGGTTTGTGTTCACACTGGCTTTTTATGAACAAACCAAGAGGACTAAACATGTCAGTCAATGGAAAGACTCACCTGGCAGTCTGTACGTCATGGACCAGACCTCGTCCAAAAGGTGTGAAAGCGCCTTTAGACAAGTTTGGCCTTGATTCCTACAATCCTGGTAGAAATGTGACATCACCACAACAAACCATAACCAGGCACATGAACGTATTTTGCGTCTTTATGTTCATAAAAGATAGAAGAAATGTAGAAAAACATAACAGGGAAAAATGGAAGAAGAGGTTGGAATGATCCTATTAGTACTGCTGCCATGTACATGAGACTGAACGGTCTACTGTTTCTACAGGTAATTACAAGAAACCCATTTCAGACAGCAGCACCATGCTAACTTCAACTCCTCTAAAAGGTGGCTTCAGTCTCAAATGGCACCCTGATTCATTACGTACTTCTTAGACTGAATGGGTGTCATGACACACCTGCATTACTTTGCCGCCTTGCTGTCAGTAACGCGACACCCGCAAGGAGTGGATGTTTGGTGTTACAGCATACAGTAAATCTACATGTCTTTACTGACTGTAGTTTAGCTTCAGACAATAATTCAATCATGCAGCAAATACTCACTGGAAAAAAAAAGAAGAAGAAAGAATAGCACAACAACTTTAATGTTCATTCACACCAGTTTTGCAGCTTGGAGATCACTCAAAGCATTGTTCACTTCATCAAGATGCTTCTTGGCTGAATGTGTCACTTCTTGCTCTTCCTCCCTCTGTATGAGTCAGTCATCCCTGCGAGCTCTCTTTGGAACATGAAGGAGTGAGAAAGTGGGATGAAATCAGCACAGGCTGTAACCGTCTTTCGCCTCAAATTGCCACAGAGAGAGCAACCCGGCGACGAGAGGCGTCAGGCCTAACATCGGACTGCATTAATACTCCCACAGGGCCGAGCTGCTCAGGACCAGTCCGTCTCCCTTCAGCGTGCCTCCCTGGTCTCCGCGCAGGTATTTGCCGTTCTTGCCGCGGATGGCGAGGCGGCCGTGCTCCAGCAGCTCCAGAGAGAAGTCCTCGGGGGCCTCCCCGTCTGAGCACACCAGCCCGGAGCTGTTCACGTACCAGAAGCGGCCGTCCACGCCTGCAGGGTAGATACACAAAGTCAGACACATGTGGCTACACCCTCACAGGTGACGCAAAAGCGAGCGATGTGCTGCACTGGGTGATGTTCATTGCTGAAACACGGATTTGTTTCAGTGTTGGCCAGAATCAATCATGCTACATGCTGACCTTTAATGTGGTAGGCCCCATTACTGAACTGCAGGGTGAAAATGTCATAGACGGATCTGCTGGCGTCCAGCGTGTTGGAGTTCCTGTGGTGGCAGATGAATCCGTTCTCTCCTCTCAGGATCAGCATGGGCCGGTTGATCAGTTTCAAAGTGAGCTGCTCGTCCTCGCCTGACAGAAGGTGACAGCAGAACGATGAAGATGCATCAGAGGGAGCGGGAGAGAGGTCAGAGGCAGGGAGGAGGCGAGGAGGAGGAGAACAGAACCTATAGCCTCTCACCTACGGAGTCACTGACAGCGAGGAGCTGGCCGTTCTTCTTGGTGCAGATGTATTTTCCATTGTTAGCTTTTAGTGCCACCTTGTGGCCAAGCCACTCCACTGAAAACATGGCGTTCGCTGACCTGCAGATGGGTAACACAAGAGAGAATGAAGATGAGACTTTCCCTTCCATTACGTGGTCTTGGAAATATTGTGAGTGCACATGCAAGACTAAGAAAGGTTAAGCAAGTCAACTAAGAGACGAAGTTTCTTTTAAATCAGATTTTGCCAAGATGCACCTGAGACGTTTAAGATGTACTCAAACCAGCGATTTATCATATTTATACTGATATTTGCCATCTCATGCATGCAAGCAACTACCTTTATTATTTTCATTCCTGCAGGTGTCGTCATCAATCACTTCTATTTTCAGTAGATTAATGTAGAAATTCTATGACTCTTACATTTTCAGTGACACATTTTCTTGTGTGCTGTGACAGTGTTGCATTATACCTTAAATATCTGCTATTGTGTTACGAACTGCTTTTGTTTCTTATAAAGCATTCATGACTCTTTGCATGTCAGAAGCCAAAGTTTATGTAGAGCATGTGATTACAGGGGAACATTTCTGTTTTGATAGTGAGGTTAAAAAAGGCAGGGCATGCTGTAATGCTGCAGAACAGGTCTTTTTATAAACTATTATCTGTGATCCAAAGAGGTGACACATACAGTTGACCGTTTGTTCATTTTCACTCTGAACAGTAGTTATGAGGGCATTCACTCACACTTCTGTGGCTGTGCTCTGGATGCCTCCGTGGGCCACCAGAGCCCAGTAGTTCCCTTGGCTGGTGCGGAACGTACACTTCCTGGTTTCCTTGTCAATCTCCATCTGAAACGTCTCCATGTCTGTCTCGTCTTCCTGATTGGCTGCCAGGCTTACACCTGGGAGGGAAATAGCAAGCACATCCTGTCGTTAAAATTTCAGCATGAAAACACTCGAGGACTGTAGGAGAAATCCATCCACTGACTGCTGCTCACTATTGGTATTAATGCTCAATTTCAATTTTTGCCTTTTTTCAGTTGTATTGCAGTGTACATATTGCATGTGCTGCTGAACAAGTAGTCATATTATGATGAATGAACTTAAGGCAACATCCAAATGTACAAAAAATGCATCTGATTGTGCAGAACAGCTCTCAAGTCAAGTGATTTGTGCATGAAATAAATTCCCGCACAGACCTATTTGTTTTCCCTCTCTGGATTTTCAGCGGCAAGTCGAAAAACAACAACAAAAATGAAATAGTTAGGGACAACAGCGACAAAGCAGCTCGCTAATCAGGTTGTATTGTAGTGTTTATCTTGGCCCAGCATGAAAGAGCTGGTAATCACGTCTGATCCTGGGATGCGAGGTTATTTTGAAGTGATTCTGTCTTAAGCTGGTCTGACATGCCGAGCATATAACTTCTTGAGGGTAAATACATTTTCACTGATTGTGGGTCTGGGTGCATTTATGGACAGAATACACTGTAAATAAAATGAAAACACTAAATGTGCCCGAGCAGAAAAATCTTACAGAGACGAGCTATCACACACTATATGTGTAGGATGCATGTGCCTCCCAATAGTCTCACCTTTGATTGGCATTTTACAGAAACCTGTTATATTAGCGTTTACATGGCTAACACGTGAAGCAGTATTGGTATCAAATACGGAGAAAAACAAATGTAGAGACATCTAACCCTCTCTGCTTGATTGGTGGCTTGGCTTCCAGGTTCAGAAACAAACATGCAGCTTTTGGCCTGTTTTTTTGGTCGTTTTTTTAGGTTAGGGTGAGACGTGAGGCTTTGTAAATAAAGTGAACAGGATGAGGATACAGTGGAATTCAAGGCAGAAAAGAAGATGAGGATGTATCATAGTTGGTCGTCTCGTTAATTTTTTATTTGTTTTTTAACATTTTATTTTGCTTCTCCATTTGAAAATGTATTTTAATCATCATATTGGAGACTATGGCTCCCTTAGCTAATTAACATTAATTATTTATGGCTTGAATTCCACTGTAT
>JAPZEA010000014.1:15834860-15852194 GCA_029783685.1 Heniochus monoceros | reverse complement strand
CCTTCTGGCACTGTTGTAGTACTTCACTCTGTCCCTCACAGAGTGCGTGTATGTGTGTGTGTGTGTGTGTGTGTGTGACAGAGAGAGAGAGAATGAGAGAGACAGGTCAACAGCAACTCAGTATCATTATACCGTGTCACCGTGTAACTTAATATAACACAAGTAAGCCTGACAAACTATAACACCCAACTGTGGAGCCGATCAACTCAAGGGAACTCCACTTTACATGGTTCAATCACCGTGAATGTGTGTGTGTGAGCGCGTGCGCCACTGCATTGGCACATGCCCCCCCCCCTCCACCCTCACCCGGAGAGGCCCCAACTGATACGTGAAGCGCACACTCAATGTTCAAGAAACATATGGAGATTTGTAGCTCAAAAACATGCATCCATCCACTCAGTTTGTCCGAATTGTGCGTAAACATTACAGGATTGAGCACAAAAATATTTGCCGTGATTATGCGTAAAGTTGTTGGTGGCGTAAAAATGGTTTGCGCAAACTTGTTCGTGTATTTTAGTAAATAAGTAAAAGTAGCCGAAATTGTATAATCTCTTCTGGCTAAATAGGTAAATAAATAAAGAAACAAACAAACAAATACATATTTTTCTAGGGCACATATTGGAGCCACGACTCAAAACACGCCTGGCATTAAAATCTCTCTAGGGCTGTTTTGCCTTTTCCCAAAATCAAGACTTCGCAAAGAGTCAAAACGTCATAAAAATACAGCGATTAATTATTACTTTTTAAGTCCTGGCTGGATAAATTAGTGACATTGATGAAACATAGTACAAAATACAACACCTACCTATAAAACGAGCGTCCCCTTTAGCGCATAATTGCATTTAAGGATATAGAATGAAACACAAACAAGCAAAAAGAGTCTTTCTATCTCCAAAAAACTTGACAACTCGGAAGAAAGAAGAAAAAAAAATCCTGTTCATACACGATTCATCCAAACCAGCGCGCATTCAAATATATGGATTTAAATAGCGCTCCGCTTCCTTTAGCTCTCTGCTGAATTTATCCACCGAGGGGTTTTCCCCGACTACAAGCTCCGGATCCTGTGGATGTGAGTCTCCGTGAGGCTGTATAATAGCAAATTTATGTCTGGATGACGCGTCCTCTCTCTCCCACAATGGAGCTGGAGCGCTGACATTAAACAGAAAATTGATGGAGGAAACTCTCTCTTTCTCTCTCTCTCTCTTCCTCGCTTTCCCATGCACTCTCTCCCTTTCTCGTCTTGTCTAGGAGAGTAGAAGGGAGCTTTCTTGCATTTTTTTTTTATCAGGGGAGGGGGCAAGGGGACATCAAGCATGCTTGTGAGTTACACACCAGGAATACACCCACTTCCATCCCACCTAACAAAGATTTAGACTGTAAGGAGGCTTCACACACATTTACGCACCAAGACGCACGCACACACCTTTTCTCTGACCAGTGTTGTTTTGTTTGCGTTTGTGATTGTGCTGAACCGAATCTATCCACGAGGGTGGAGGAGGAGGGAAGGAGGCCCATCTCACTCCTTCCACAGGCGTCTCTCTGATAACATGAGATTTGCAGCAAAAAGTTTGAACAAAGTGAACATCGACGTTTTGTGTAATCATTTCTGAGTGTACGCACCATGTGTTGAACCCATGGAGGCAGGCAGACCATACCAAACTGCTCAGTTTTATTTATTTGGAATAGTTCGAGTCTGGCATGAAAAGGAGCAATCAGCTCGTCTCTGGAAAACCTGCAGATATTTGTTTAGAGTTTTGCCAAATGATAGCCATAATTACCGCCTCGAGGTCACAGTTTACCCACCTTTTTCAAATTCGCCAGTAGCTATACACCAGTGCTTTCAGAGGAATTTTGTTCTGAAGATGACCAACTCTGCCATGCACACACGGGTTCAATTGTGAGAGCACTATAAACATTTAGCACAGGCGTTAAAAGAGTCCACGGCATTTCTGCGCGTTTGCCCCGCAGCCTTTGATCAAGTCCAAACGGTCCAGACAAGTTTGTGCGTAAAAGTCAATTTATCTCCCGCTCTCGCTCCACAGAAAGGCAGCTCAGTCTGCTTCGATGTGTCGCTCTGCACTAAAGAGACAAAGAGATGATTGCAAACAATCGTGCAGTAAACACACACACACTCACACACACACACAGTTTCCAGTCGGGAAGGCGTTTTACTGAAGATGCGTAAAAACAAATGAGCCGCAGGTTGGAGATGAATGCGGAAGAGTCTCCGAGCTGCAGCTTGGAGATAATCGCAGAAACGCGGCGGTGTGTTGGAGTCTTCTTCCCTCTTTCCCAAACGGGACCTCAGCCTCGGCTTTCTCCTCGTCCCCCCCCCCCCCCTCTTGCAGCCCCCATCGGCTGCCCCCGTGGGTCACCGCTTCAGGAGCACCACGTCACCATGTTAACCCCTGCATCACCGCGTCCGGGACAGAAGCGGGGCCGAGAGCCCTGTGAGGGTGTGTGGAGGGAGGGAGGGGAGAGGAGGAGGGGGATCCCCTAAATTGGGGTGCGGGGACCTCCAGGCGCCCCGAAGGGCGGGTCCGGGGGGGTCTCCGTCAAAATGAGGAACAGGTTTCTTTCAATTTATTTCAATTTGGTGGAAATTCACCCTACAACAGTTTATATTAGAATAACTGCTGTAATTAGTCTACACGGGTTTACACGTTGTTGTTTTCTCTCTGTGTACACTCGCCCATGAAAAACTGCAAATATCAACTGAGTGCCATTTCAAATCTAAATGAAGTCAGAAACAACACAGCAGAGAGGTCAGAACTCTGCTAAATACATTTTTCTCATTCACGCCATATTTTTGGCCTATCTAAAAAGGTTAAATTAGTTTGTTTGCCATATTAAGCAAATCCACACCAGCCTTTTCCAGATGTTATTCATGATTCATATTCCTGATTTGATTTTCAACAACAACAAAAAAAAAGGAAGTGAATTATAGCACCCTAATAACCCAAATGATGGCACAATAAACTCACAGCAAACCTCTTTCTGGGGTATGTTATATATTTTGGAGGTCAGCGGACTGTGACATCGGACGTTTCCATCCAACAACAAGAAATATGCATGACCAGCTCCAACAGGCTTTTTGGCCTGTTGGAGCTGGTCCCCAAAGCTCAAGCTAAGTAATTCTATTATGACTTTTCCAAACCATTGCTGCCCTCATCACAGTGCTGAAAAATAGAAACTGTTCTCAAGCCCAAAAGTAACAATACAAACATAAATCCTTCCAGTATGGTTTTGGCTTTGCCTTTGAAAGGATTTATGAGAAGGGGAAGTGGGAGGGTCACGGCAGACCCCACCCACTCAGGGACCAGTGACATTTATTTGTGTCTGTAATGGCCTACTGTTGCATTGTGGGTTTTGCATTTAGTCTATGTGTTCAAACCCTGTTTTATATTTTCATTAACGTCACAATGATGAAAGATATTTTCATCTTTCTGAATTCAATTTCATTCATATTTATCTTACTACACATATGTTATATTCTCTTTTAAATTAGCACCTTCTTTAATTTAAATAAATAAAAAAAATACTAAACCTTTAAATGCACTTTTGTTTTTTTTTTTTGTGCAAAATTACATAATTATTTTGTGTGTGCTTTTACTTCAAAATCCAATTTCTGTCACTTTAAAGACAATCAAGTGTTTTTTGTTTGTACCATAGGCATCCCAACCAGACAGCTAACACAGTCTCTTCTACAAACCAAGCCTCTCTGCCACTTATGTTCATAACTTCTCCTGGAAAAATGTCCAAGAGTCCACCCTGTCTCCCCCTGCGGTTGGAATTTTTTAATTTTGGAGGAATATATAACATGAGGCAGCTTATGCAACACATTTTTGTCATTTTAAAACACTCTTAAACAACTCCTGTCTGCTTCCTATCTCACAGAATAGCTTTGTTAAGTTGCAAAGGTGTCAGCAAGACCTCATGGAAACTGCGTGGTTGACTTCCTGTCATAGCTGTGATGCCCCTGGTACTCGTCTTTCAACCAAAGTTTCAGGTGCCTTATACCCAGCAGTTAAATGAATGCCATCCATACACTCACTCATCCATCTACTTCAACTCTGATGAAGGACAATTCTGCTGCATTTGAACCGTCGCCTGCAGGCTGAAATGTGACCCTTCCCTCCTCATTAGAACGATCCCAAACAAGGCCAGTTTACAGCCAAAACCCCTGGCCAGCCCGGACCCTCTCTGCTCCACACTCAGCTTGTGTTGGGTAAACACACGTCAATGAGATACTATCGGAGGTGTCAGGTGGTTTTCACTCCTGGATTCCTTCACATAGTCTGGGTTATACATATAGCACCTGCTGGAACAAAGTTACGTCTCGTGGGATTGAAACATCCTTGTTTCTGGAGCAGAACACATTCTTTGCTTTTGTGAGCGTGAAAGTGTTTAAATAATATCATCCTCGAAGCCGTTTACCAAAGTGTCATTTTAGAGTCAACACATTTACGCAAGAAACATCTGTAATCTTCATTACAAAACACAGCAGCTGCAGAAAAGAGTATACTTTAGAGCATTTGGCGTGCCTGTTTCGACAAGCTTTTAAGCCCATCATGATGTCGTACACAAATGGCGGTATTGATAAACGTGGACAAATGTTTGAGATTTACTCCAAAGATATGATGCCTCTCATGTGCTGTGGTGTAATACAGTTGCTCACTCTTAACCCTGTTCAGAGATTGCTCGCCGGCTGCATGCGTGTGTATGTGGACCCCTGATATTAGTGTGTGTGTGTGTGTGTGTGTGTGTGTGTGTGTGTGTGACACAGCTGCGATAGGTTAAGAATCAGACGCTAAACCTGTTTCTGGTTCCAATTTGAGGCCAGCTCCTCTTTGGCAAATGGAAAACACTTCAAGGTGCCACCGCACCTTAAGATGGTGCCGGTTTCTGCAGTTTACATGGTCATGCGATTTTTGGAGTATGGACATTGTTTGCCCCAGAGGCAAGTGCACTGCACACACACACACACACACACACACACACACACACAGAAAGTCCATCGCTTTTGGGGACATTACATTGACTTTCATTCATTTCCTGGAGATTTAGCTGAACCATAAGCACCCAACCCTAACCTTAACCCAAGTCTTCATCCTAAAATTCAAGTATTTACGGTAAGGGGACTTGCATTTTGTCCCCACAGTGTGACTGTGTAGACAGATTTATGTCCCCACAATGTGAGTAAGCCTAAAACACATCCACACACACACACACACACACACATACACAGGCCTGCACAGAAACACACCAATGCAGTCCTTCAGGTTTATAGAGGCCCAGTGGCCCCATAGGTGAGCGTGGCTGCATAACTGAGACAGCGACAAAAGGGTGAGCTAAGCGAGCAAAGCATCCTGGGATATGACTTCTTGCCAAAGCACTAAATTCTTTCATCTTCGCTCTCATATTGTAATGCGTATCAGTCATAAAAGAGTGTTACATCACTGGACGCACAGTGGTGGCTTTATCTGGGATCTGCCATGTAGGTCTTCATCTTTCTCTATGAATTATGGCATGTATGCATATTCTATGAAGCAACATTAAACCACAGTGTACTGAAGTGACAAACAGAGACATCTCTTAAATGTCATGCCAGGCCAGTCACCCCTCCATGCCATGGTCCATCCATCCTCTTCTCTCTAAGCTTTTTTATTGCAGCTGCTAATGCAGCAGCCAGAACAGAAACAAAGCTAGCTTTGTGACCCCCCCCTCCCCTCCCCTCCTCGCTGTCTGGTGACGCGTTTGCTTGTTCTCCATGTCACCCCCTAGCCCTTGTTCCCCTTCCAATCTTTCACTAAAAACTTCTTTTCTTCCTTTTATAATTTTTTTTTTTCCTCCACACATCTGCAGCAGCATCACGCGGCCTGGCAATGGCCGGCCCGGAGAGTCATGTGATCTCCGCAGTGGCTGTTGCCTGGGAGAAGAAAAGGGAAGTGTGTCTCAGAACCTGTTTTTGGCCCAGCTGGGAGGTCAAAGGTCAGCTCCAATCTCCAGCTCGAGCCACAAAAGGGCCGACTCGCTTTTACTTGGTCCTTTCCCTCTTTTTGCTGTTTCTAGCGCTATCTTTCCTTTCTTCTTTGCTTTTTGCCCCCCCCCCCCCGGCCTGATCAAAATATCTCGATTCAAAGCCTGAGGTTGACTGCGATTAAATACGCACAGATGTGGTTATTAAATCTAAACATCACCAGAAGGTCAGGCGCTTCACCACAACAAGGAATTCTGTCCATTCACTCTTGTGAATCATGTGAAAAAGTGCAGAAGTGTCACGCTTTGAAAATGTGAAATTTGCAAAGGGTGCAAAACAGCTGAGCTTTAAGGAACTAAGACAACACAGGATTTTGTTTCCATCACTATGATTCACAGTTGATCTACACAGTCAACCTGCAAAAAGATCCACGGAGGCTTGGAATCAACTCATCTGCTTTTATGGTGGAATTTCCAGAACTAGATCACCATGAAGCCCTGAATCAGCTCAGGTTCATTCAGTCCACACTTGACAAATTTTGAGAAAAATCAACATATTTTATATGCATGTGTGGAGTGTAAATGCAGATTTGATGCAATAGAAGGAAAGCCTCAGACATTTAACTGCCTATCATGGAGGTCAGCACAGGTGCAGTTGCAGTAATGCGGCTGTAAGCTGATGCTGCCGTAGTGTCAGGAAGTATGGGTGTATTGTAGTCCAGTGACAAAGCGCCTTCATCGACTACAGCCGTCCTCCCCAACAACAACAATAGCTTGTGTATACACCCTCCGTTGATCATGGGACTGAGTGAATGTGGTGATCCTGGCGGCTGAGGACTTAGTTGAAAAGTTCAGAGGATGTACTGAGCTGATGAATGGGAAGTGAGTAACGTTTAGGAAAAAAATTGGATAGTTTACATCTTCATAATGCAATCATGATTTCTGTGTTTGGTTTTATTTTAACCAAATGTGGTTCTAAGAAAACCCTTCAGCTGCTGTTTGTTTTCATCAGCCCAGAGCTAATCTATCCACCCAATCATATAGAAATCCTTTTGGTTGTTTTCTGAATATACTAAGGAATTAAAAAAAGGTACAAATCATTGAGTTATGCAATAGAAACACATGTAGGAAACTAAGCCCAACACTATATATGTGCTGCTTACACTGGCTACACACACACACACACACAGACAGACACACATACACTGCCTCCCCCTGCACATCTGACATCTCTTCACCACCTCTCTCCTCCAATATCATCCCGGCAGCCACGTCCATAAAGACAGATATGTTTATGTGGCATGTTGTGGAGGACTTTACACAAAGCAGATGCATTAAAACATCCATCTTACTTGAACAAAATTATTCCACCTCTCCATTCCCCCCCACCTCTCTCCCCTCTTCCTCAGCCAGCTATCGTCATCTCCAGCAACAAGTGGCCTCTTCCCCAGATGAATTTTTACATCCGCGGTAATGAAGTCTGCTCCTGACACACAGAAATAGGGGGTGTTTCATTGGTTGTGCTCGGGGGTGACAGGCATACACGGAGGAAGTGGGTTTATTGTTCACAAAAATACAACAAGTGCATGCACACACACTTGCGCCTAAAAGCACAACACACTCACTTTGAGGCTTTTCGTCCCGCTTTTCCCTTTTCCCCCCTTCTCCTCTTGATCAACCTGAGTGAGCGGGCTGCTCAAATAAAATTTTAGTGCCGTGGTAATGTTGTGGAGCAGCATGGCGCCACAGCTAATGGGGGATCGTATCTACATCCCCGTTCCTGCACCCAGCTCCATGTTAAACCCCAGCGCCTGTCATCATCTCGTGCGCTCGGCGCGGGATACAACGGGCCCTGAGAGTTCAAACGGCCGCACATAAAAATGGAAATAGAATTACAACAATGTGATATTTCTGTGTTATAGAGGTTATAAAGGAAGGTGGGAAAACAGTCAGCGAGCATGCTGGGAGGATTTCTTCTAGGCTACTGCTCTTGCGGAGGGGAGGTTGGTCACAGTGGTTGTGTGGTTTGTGAAATCTCACACCCGGGCTTGATTTAATTTAGCAAGCACTCCATCAGGAGAGAAAATACAAAAAAAATTAAACAAATGAAAGCACTTATCCGATTATTCAACTGCAGCAAGTTACATTTTCCCGTGCTCAGATAAACATGATGCACATATAGTGTTCTGCAGACTAACTCAACATGTCTAAATGTTTTATCAAATCAGAGGCCTGCCGGTGAAAGTGTGTATGTGTGTGCATGTGTTTGTGTGTGTGTGTGTACATCATGTGAGCGGAGCATTATTAGGCCTTTCTGGGGAGTTATCCATTAATTCGGGGTTAAAGTCCATTTGCATCTAGACAAAAGGGACATGGGCCATCCATCTCCACGCTGAGGGGAAGGGGGTAACAGGGGGAGGGGAAGAGGGAGGGGAACGTGTGTGTGCACATTTGTGTGTGTGCGTGTGTGTGTGCGTGTGTGAGGGAGGTAAACCGTCCTCTTGCAGATAAATCTGTTGCCCTCAGGGGTGCGTTTACATAGGTGAGGACTGACTGTTCTGCAAGCCGAGAGTGATTTATCTGAAAATACCACCAGTAACCACACACACACACACACACACACACACACACACCTATAGCACTGCTCTGAATCAATTCCTTCACTATGGATGAAGCAGCCTATTTCACTTCCAGTGTGTGTGTGTGTAGATTAACTCACAGCTGCACACTTGTACATACACATGCAAACACTGCTGTGCACAAAAACAGAGCAGCATAATACACACACACACACACACACACACACACACACACACACATCTACACACTGCTCAACAAATCCATAACTTATGGCATAACTTATTTAAAAAAGAAGAGAAAAAAAGACCAAAATCTATACTTGAAAGAGGATAAAAGTTGATTTAGTTTTGCAGAGGATTTTTTTTACTGCAGCTGCGATTTCATCCTGCTTGTAGATCCTCCCTCACACAACCACAGAAAGGATTTCCTAGCAACGATTATAATGCGCGCGCGCGCACAAACACATATACAGACACGCACACACACGCACACACACAAGCTCAACGCGCTGGGGCTCCCTCCAGCTATCAGCGTGGGCTTCCCCCTCCTTCTCCCTCCTCCTCCTCTTCTTCTCCCTCGCTGCCGCTCCGCCGTGGAGGGAAGGAGGGAGAGAAAGAGCGAGCGAGAGAGAGAGAGAGAGGGAGAGAGAGAGAAAGCCCCTCTTCACAACTCTCCCCTGGAAGCCCCAGCTGCTGGCTAGACTGCGCGGTTACACGGGCTGCCTGCCTGCCTGCCTGCGCACCGGAATGGCGGTGTGTGGATGTGGAGATGGTCCGTTCTGCGCCAAAGCGGTCACGGAGCGAAGGACTGGATGGAGACGGAAAGACAGGGGGAAAGAGAGAGTATGTGCGCGCGCGCCGCTGCTCGTTTTCATGCGAAAGTCGCGGAAGAAACGGGAAACAGCTCCGTGTTTTCGAAGAGGGACACAGTGAGAGGGAAAGGGGGGATGGGAAAGCTTGGAGAGCCACGGAAGCCCGAGAAGTGCGCTTTTATTCGGTGCGTAATGACACGACGCGTCCCTGCGATGGTTGTACCAACGTGCTGTTGACGAGAAGGGGAGGGGGAGGGGCAGGGTGGGGGTTCAACGTGTGAGGCTACACCGGCGAGTACCGGGGACGGTTTTATATCCAGATCCTACAACCGACACGGGAGCAGAGGCTGCAGCCCCATTGCGCGTAACACGACGCACATGGCACGCCCCCTCTGCCCCTCGCTCCCTCCTCCTCCTCACCGACAGGGAGGCGTTTGCTGCAGGGCGCCATTTTCAAAAAGCCTTCTTTGCATATGAGATTTATTTTGCTGCAGGAGGGCTGCAGCCGTCCTGCCGTCTCATGTTACACATATATCTGCCCGAGAAGAGCATGGACCGAAGAGGGAGAAAACGGGAAAACTGGACCAAACTTCAACGTGCCATCTATCCTTCTTTTTAAAATTTTTTTTTTGTTGTTGCAAAGGTGAGAAATTTTCTGATTTAATTTTGGTTGTTTATTTACAACAATCACATTCGGCTGTAGGTTAGGAGGGCAGTGACTGATATTGTTGTTGTTGTTCGTTCTTTATTAATTTCTATAGAATTAAAATTTTATTTGAGTAGAAATAGGAACAAAAAATCGCATTCATTGTCTAAACAATATGAAAAAACACTAACTTGTTATAAGTATGAATAGGGCTATAATTATGTATAGTAATGCAATCTAAAAATGCAGTCAGCCTATGCATAAAATCAAATTTGTTTAAAATAATATAGATAAATGTAATGTTTATTTGAACACTCTTGGTTGCACGAAAGGTCATTTTATTTTAAAATGTAATTCATTTTAAATGTAATATATTATTGATGTTGCTAAAATATCAGAACTTTACTGGATGTTTTCCCCTTATTTAAAATAGAAACAGGCGGTGATGCGTTCAAGGCAAACCCCAACCAATAAAACCTAAAAATCGATCATTGGCTGGGTGCGAGCCACATTCGCCATGTTGAGATCCTCTGTGTGTGTATGTGTGTGTGTGTGTGTGTGTGTGTGCGTGTGTGCGCGCGCGCGCGTGAGTGTGTATGTCCTGAGATCCCATTACCATGACTTTTATTTTTTTATTTTTTACCCAAAACGTGAAAGCATTTACCAATCAAATATAGAGTCTACATATAAAAATGTATTAATTAAACTAGTTTTAAGTCGCAAGAAACAAAACACATCCACACAAAAAGCCTCAGCAAATCTGACACCGTTGTGAAAGCAGTTTTTTTTCTCTTTTTTCATCTTATGATGATTGATTTCACCCTATTTTTTTCACGCTGAATGATTTAATTTTAGGGAATTGTCCTCTTGTTTCTTGTTGCCCGAATTGATGTTGTATCTTCTTTTAAAGTCGACAGGCTTCAGAAAAGTGTAAAATTACAGGCTGGCTGCAGGAGCAGGCCCACTTTACATAATTACACATGGTGGACTAGTCTGCTCACTTTGAAGAACACGCTTTTAGTTCTACTAATCATCGCAGCGTGTACAACAGCAGCTCATTAAAATGGAAACATATTATCCTTATTATCTTATTCGCAGTTTGTGTTATTCAGTTTGAACATTTTTCACAAAAGGCAGCGTTCTGTTTTCTCCTGTCCGCTCGTTTGTTTCAGCGTCAGCACAGTCGATCAGGCTCTTCCACTCACACACTTCTGCTGAATAATCTCTCATAACTGAAAACAACTATAAACACGTGTTTGTGTTTAGGTGTGTTTGGCTAAAATACAAAACATACTGTAACGTGTGTGTGTGTGTGTGTGTGTGTGTGTGTGTGTGTGTGTGTGTGTGTGTGTGTTTGGGGCTGCAGGAGTCAGTGAGGAGTTGCCGTGTTGGTGAAGTTAATTCAAAGTGACTGCAGCAGGACGGCCAGCTTTTCTGTGGCAGCACGATGAGGCGATAATAGCAATAATAACAATAACAAGACACAGACTCACCGGAACACGAACGTTACAGCAGGCGGTGGCTTCTGCTTAGTTTTATTCATGCGTGCTTGATAGCCAACTTTTTAAAGCTGCACCGAGAGTTTAACATCAAAGTGCAATTACACACAAAAAATATAATAATAATAATGATAATAATAGCAGTAGTAGCAATAATTTTAGAAAAAAGTAATGAATACAGTTTACCGTATTTTGATCTCACTATCTGAGTTATTAAAATAAAAAAATAAATGTGCCATTCATGCATTGGGATGAATGAATTGATAACTTTTTCCTTAAAAAAGGTAATAAAATATAAAATACTATAAATATATAACATATAATACAAATATTATTATAATAATTATAACAATAATAATATAAAAACAAATAATAGAAATAAAAAAATACTAATCATTTTGCTTTGAAGAAAAAAACAGCTACGGAGATACTTCAAATATGCTAAATAAATACATAAATAAAAGAAATAAATAAAAGAAAAATAAATACATTTTACGATAAATAATTTTGATTGTTTTATTTTTTTTTTTTCAGTCACGCAGTGTTCGTGGTGTGCGTTAAAAAAATATTAACTGAAAATTTCACTTTATCAGAATAGATGTCTGGCAGCTGGATATTTGTCTTTATTATACAGATGTTTGTGTAGCAAAATGTTCAGAAAAGTTTTGGCCATTTTACAGCTTTTATTCTCGCATCTGTATGAAACGCACACACTATGTTACACATCTGGTTTTGTCATCTTGTTGGTGTCTTTGTGTCCTGATAATTATTCATTAAATACGTAAAACAAGTGATGATTTAATATTTTCAGTTGTAGCCTATTTGCCTACAAAACGATTCCTGTGCGTGCATGTGTGTCTGTTGTGCACGTGGGATTGTTATAGGTCTGCCTGAATTATTTAAAGATTTGCAAGACAAACAAGCTCCGTGCGCGCGCGCGTGTGTGCGTGTTCACGTGAGTAATCTATGCAAACCTGAAAAAAAGGGCTGCTGCTGATCACTTCTATTGCACATAGCCTATAGTGCAAATAGATTTCATTTAAAAAAAAAAAAAAAAAAAAACGGACTTCGACTCAGACTGCAGTGTCAGTAGAGTAGAAAGGGTTGTGATGGGCCACAGCAGCGGAGCATGCTGGGATGCGTCCATGCTGGGCTGCGTGGCGCTCGGAGGTGATTTTAGCAGCCAGTCGAGGCCACTTTTTTTTTTCTTTTTTTTTTTTTAAAGCAAGTTTAGTTGGCTCAAACCGGGGACTCGGGGTGTCAAAGAGTTGATTTACCGGCCTGCACGGTCCTCCTGCAGCACTGATGGGCGTCATGCAGACCATCCATATCTCCATAATTGCACTGCAGACAATTAAGACGCAAATTAACAAAGTGGTGGGCCCATGAAGTGGAATATAACAGAGTGCAGCCGTGCAACGTGTCCGCGATAATTCACCAGGCAATAACAAAGTTTTGCTTCCATAAATCAGACGTGCATGCGCGTAAACCCTGTTTCTTATTTAATTCATCTTAAAGCTAATAAAATGAGGGTGATTACAGGAGGATGCGGACTTTGGCGCTTTTCTGAAGATATCATTAACTTTTAACAGCCACTCGAGGTGTTTGTTTACATTGGAGTGGCGGTTACAATTGTTTACTTTTTTTTTTTTATTCACCCATCGCCATCCCTGACGGACCAGCAAACGCTTTCACATACAAATCTAAACACTTTTTGCAGCACAATATGTTGAATCTGCAGCCTGCTTTTCATGAAAGATGCCCAGTTTCGCTACCAGTTGATTGTTTGGTAAGACAGAGGCGGAGCTGAGAGGAGGAGGGGGGTGATGTGGTGGTGGAGAGGACCCCTCCCCGCCCCCCTCCACCTCCTCCCCTCTCAGCCCCTGCTGCACTGGGATGGCCTGAGAGAGAATCCCCCACCCTACAGCGAGAAGGCACCCAGCTACGAAATACAATACAAACTCAATTAAATGCAGTCTCCGCTGCGATTTACCGCAATGAATGATAAATTGCTCGTCGTTCTCACACTGTAGGATCTCTGAAATTGCAATAATAGGCAGAATCGTTATATGTAAAATATGCATAGGCCCACATTTACCAAATTTAGTCCAGGAGGGGCAACTGCCTGTCCGCGCCTTTGTTAGGAAATTCCTGCTCAAATAACCAGGTTTGTCTCTAAAAGCGTGTGTTTAAGGTCAAACTGCTACATGGGCTAAATTGCCACATTGTTACCCGTGAGAGAGGACGGCCGCTGCAAAATAAAAATGAATGTACGACTTTCACATATTGCGAGAATGCTGAATAATTTTGTGGCTGTCTAGCGTGAAATTAGTACATGGCAAAAGATGGTTTAGCAGTAAACAGTGTAAACAATAATTACAAAGAGAGAGAGAGAGAGAGAGAGAGAGAGAGAGAGAGAGAGAGAGGGAGGGAGGAGGGAGGCAGGGAGGGTCCGTACCTGCAGCCTCTGGAGCAGGGTGGAGAACAAAACCAAGCAAACTCATTTTAGAATATGAACATAATCTCAGTCATTTGCTTGAAACCGGAGAGCTGTGTGGCGAGATTGCAAATAAGACAGCGAGCGTTAAACCATCAAACCATTTACATGTCTTTTTGTTACATGTTTATTCCATTATAGCAGGAGACAGGAGGATATAAAGATTAAATTAAAATTATGGAAAAGACCTTGTTTAACTGCTTTATGAGCCTGTCTGTGTTCATGTAATTCAAACCTGGTGAGTGTTCATATTAGTGGAGAGTAAAGCTAATTTTTAGAGCTATGAGATATATATAGAGATAAACTTAAATATACAACAAGGACAATTAATTTGTCTAATTGCATAGTGAAGCTAAATTTTCAATATTTTTGTTGTTAAAAACAAAGAAAAAAACTGGGTGAAAAATTAACCCATTGTGGGTCAATATAGCACCAAGGACAAGGGGTTGTTTCTGATCCAGAAACAGTTATGTGAAAAATAACACAAAAACTGGGTCAAAACAACCAAAAGTTAACCCAGGATTGTGTCCCCTAAATTTAAACTCAGAGCTTTAAATGGGCATGACTGGATAGATTAGATTTACACAGACTACAGTGATTTTATTCATATCTGTCAACGCACAAACATGTTGCAGATTTTTGGACTTCACCAGACATGTGAATATAATTGCTATTTTCTGTATAAATCTAACACAGTCATTGGCTATTTTGCGAGTTTAATCAATGCACTTCACTTCAGTCTTACTCTACTCGCTGTTTCAATCATCAGATAAAATCTCAAATTAAAATCTCAGTCCCCATTCACAGCCAAAACGTCACTCATCCCCCGCTCAGAGCAAAACCTCCAGAGGGTCTCATATGAAAAAGAAAAAACAATCGTTAATTTATCATTTCATGTTAAAAATATAAATAATGATTATATATGACTCAACACTGCTGCTTATAAACTACATTCATTTAAAATTATAGAGTTTCAGCTGGAGTCACCTGGTGAGGGTGTAAATACGTTGCGGGTCAAACCGCTGAAACTCTCTTTATGACTCACATTCATAGCAAATATCACAGTAAGTGGCATCACACTGATGTCAGTTATATGAGCTCGTAAGGCCCCCGCAGGAGAGGTGAAAACCGTGCTGAATTTCCAGTTATTTTTGGTTACGTTAACAGCGTTGTTAAAGTGATCTTGCAGCTCTGGAGTCAATCCATTCTTGCAAACTTGTAGATTTGAAAGCAAAGGCTGCATCTGGCGCGTTCCCCCTCCCATCAGGCTCTTTTCCCTTCAGCACATAGTTCAATTCTCTCCTTACTGAGGGCATAAAACAACAAGCCCGCTATTCATTTGTGAACATATCTGCACATTCCTTTTTCCTCTTCTTTTTTTTATTCTCTCTGCTCTCCACAATTACCCCGCCGTGCTGAAACACACTAATTTAATAGAGCAGAGAAATCGATGCAATATTATGCTCCTTGGGCTTCTTTTTATTTAGTTAGTTAGTTATTTTGAACAGACACCAGCATGTTGACATGATGGGACCAAACATGTTGGAACTGGGTGCAAAATATAATCTGGAAAGTGAGGAATGACGGCATGCTTGCACTTTGCAGGAGTGTGTAGGAACGCTGCAGAGGGACAGCTTGGTTTTGTCATAAAAATCGAAAACCCCAGGAAGAGATTCATAAACAAATCAAATACTACAATTTCAAACAGACGTGTCTCACGAAGTCAGACGTCAGATTGCAGTTCAGGGCAGCTAATATTTAGGTTTTGATGGGGATATCTGTGCGTATACATGGCCAACAGCGAGAGCCGTGTATCATGGAAAAATATTGATTTTTGCAGTGGCCTGAGAAAGACAGACACACACTCACTTGCTCTTCCCCCACCACCACACCCTCCTCCTCTTTATTCCATTAATCTCTCGGAGCCGTGTAAGATACTGGAGGGTTAGTGTAACATCGTGCAGCTCTAATATATTCCAGCCCTCACTTTGCCTGTGGCATCCATATGTTTAATTCCACTACAAATGTTTTGACAGCAAATGAAACTCGTTTCTTTCTCCTTTTTCTCAACATTGCGGAAAAAATAGTTCTTTTCTCTTTTTTTTCACCCCCCTCTCTCTCTCTCTCTCTCTCTCTCTCTCTCTCCCTCTTCATCTAGAGGGCTTCTCTCTCTCTCGTGTGTGTGTGTGTGTGTGTTTCAAAAAGGAGCACAGTGATGCTTTATTTAATTGGTTGTGGACCACCTGGAGTTTCACCATTTCCCCTGTCTGATTTCAGACTCCCTCAGGTCAACTATACATGTGATGTCTATAGCTGAAGAGGAGACGGATGAAATGTGTCATTTGCAATGCTAAACTGGTGTAATGTTGCATGGATTATGATATAAATTCTATGTTTTTTTATTTGTGTTTCATCAAAAAGCTGTAAAGAAAATTTGAATAAAGAACTTAAAAGGGAAATTTGGGAATTTTTGGCTTTTATTTGTGAGGCGCGTAATCCTATAGCCTCCACACACCCACACACACAAATACGAACCTACAGTGTATTTAAAGCCACCTACTCACACAAAGCACACAATAAACACAAGCACATGACCTGCAGGTGTGTGAGCGACAATGGACGCCATCGACAAGACACTACACTCTCTGTATTAGGATCTTGTGTGTGTGTGTGTAGGGAGGGTAGATGTGTCGACCAGGAAGGAAGGAGGCTTATGAGGTCACCAGGAGAGAAAGAGGAGGAGAGAGGACAGTGGACTAGAGAGGGTGAGAGAAAGCAAGGGAGTGTGTGTGTGTGTGTGTGTGTGTGTGAGGCAGGCCGGTGTGTCAGAGGCTTTCTAACGTGTGCTTCCGGTGCAGGATAGCCCATTCATCATTCTCACATGGTGGTTTTACTTTGCCAGTGATAGAGACAGGGGTGAGGAGCAGCACTACAGGGAGAATTAATGTGTGTGTGTGTGTGTGTATGTCTGTGTGTGTGTTTACGTGCGTATGTTGGAGGAGGGGCATGTCAATTTGAGAATGGGACCGATGGCCAAACCAGATGTGAAGGTGCGCACATTTCCCTGTGTGTGTGTGTGTGTGTGTGTGTGTGTGTGTGTGTGTGTGTGTGTTTATGTGACGGGGCGTGTCACAGGGTCAGATTTACTCCCCCCCTCCCTTCCCCGTAGCTGACATACATGTCATATGTCACCTCTCCCTCCCTGCTTTTCTCCCACCATCCTCACCTACATAAAATTTGACGAAACACACACACACACACACACACACACACACACACACACACACCTTTTGGGTGTAATAAAACAGCAGATCAGAGTCAT
>JAPZEA010000014.1:15802890-15817837 GCA_029783685.1 Heniochus monoceros | reverse complement strand
TAATCAAACTGTACAGGTGTAGGGAAATGTTTCTAGCAACATTAATAGTAGCATTTATTTAATTCCATTAATAACACATATTAAGCAGCACACAGGCCACTATCAAAAGTGGATAGATTGTACTGTATATCTGAAAACCCTGGGATGATTTGGTCCCCAGTCCAGGTTGTCATACATCAAGTACAAATTAATATGCTTCGGTTTGATGTAGGTCACAGAAATAATATTATGTACAGTCAGTTGTTGTGTGGGGTCGTGTTGAATTTTACAGAAAGGTGTTTCTAGTATTCAGTCAAACCTCACTGATGTAAAAAAAAAAAAAAAAAAAAAAGTTAATAACTTAAAGACAATTGCCTATTGTATAATTCAATAAAATTACCACACGTTGAATCAACATCTTCCTAAAGTTGCACTTTGTATGTTGCAACCTTCCGCATGATGACAGTGGATTTCATTTTGGTCTCACTGTGTTTTGCGTTGTCACTGTATATAAGGGCATCAGTGTGAACTGGAATTTACTTAATGACTGTTAATTACATGAACACATTGTCTTACAGGTTGTGACACAAACACCAAACTTGTTTGAAACCTTCTGTGTTTGCGAGAGCTCTGTTGAAGTACCCTTTGGCAGAATACTGTAGTGCAAGGCATTACCCTCCAACCTCTCAGTGGAAAATAGGGTAAAAAGGAAGAAGAATTCATACATTCATTCATGAATTCATTGTGATCACAGTATGATCTCTGGAAACCATTTGCTGTGAAGCATTTCAGCCCACTTGCTGCCTCACTTCCTCTGTGTGTTTGCTGTGTGTGGCCATGAACCAAAGTGTACACTGCAGCTTCAACATTTGTGCAGGATTTCTGGGTATTTCTGTACTGAGGGGACTTAAGAAAATAACGAATGCGGTTGAAAAAAAAGCTAGGTTTTCTCCAACATAACATGACATCATATTTTTATTGGGCCCTTGAATTTCTCTGGCATTAAAACACAGCAACACACAGCAACAATATTTCAGAATTCAGTTTCTGTCACAGATTAAACTGATTTAAAATGTCTAATGGATGGATAAATGTTGTCATTTAAGCCGTAAGCTATCCACTCTTTTGTTATATCATTAAGGGCGTGTATACATTTTCTCAGACTTTTCTTTCCATAAACCTAATATACAACTGGCAGATGTGTTTCCCCTTTGGACTGGTGTTGTTTTTAGTTTTGAAGACCAAATGCAGTAAAGACTGTTTAGTAGGATCCTAGCCAAGGCATCAAGCCTTAAGCAAAGTCACCTTGAACACATTCTTTGCCTGTATAATTTAATAGAGGACATTATTTTGTATTTCAGTAAGATGATCATATTTCATGGTAAGTCCATGGCTGGATGCATATGTTCTGTGTTTAAGTGTCCCTCTATCCTATTACAGTGTGGGATAGTGCTGGGAACTCTCCTGTTGTTCTTCTGCTCATGGATGACCCACAAGTCTTGCATGTTCCTGGTCCACACAGCGAGCAACACCAAAAGGAGGACCTATGCCGGATTGGGTGAGTTTAAATGGCAGTGAGTGACATGATAGACTTTCATAGATAAACCATCTGTTGCACAGGATTTTTTTTGGCAGCAACAACCACTGCAACAACCTTTTTAAATTAGAGAAAGAAGTTGGTAGTTTGCATTCCACCAGGAATATATGGACAGATAAAATTGTGTCAGCAACAGAGAAATTTACAGAAAACCACAATGATGATAAACAAGAAGTGTGCAGATTTTAAGTTTAAGCTACTGCACTGTAGTACACATAGTGAATAAAAAGTCTGTTGGAAATGCCAGGTCAGCATACCCATGGTGGTTTTATACGTATTGATAGGTATTACTAAAACAGTGACTATTTTTAGGACGCTGCCATCTGTTAGCCCGCATGTTGTTCACACTGTGACACACTGGCTCTCTTCTCTGCAGCCTTCCATGCTTACGGGAAACCATGAAAAACACTGGTGGAGACGAGGCAAGTCTTATTAATTCACCACACATGCTGTGTTTGAAGAATGTGTCATGACTTGATTTTCTACAAATAAAAACTAAAATGGATTTATTTCCCAAACCATCGGCTCTAATAATAATTGTGATTTCACCTGTCCCCTCTCTCCCCCTGCAGTATGATCGGTTTGATGTTTGGTACCTGTATTGCCTTCTACGTCGTGATAGCTGATCTGTGTTCAAATTTCTTCGCTCAGCTCTTGGGTTTACAGGTTTGAGATCAGTATTTGCTGTATTAATTTCTCAATCTTTGAACATTTCTGAACACTACCATGATAAGTCCTATGGTTATTCCCACTGCTCTCTCCTGCATTCCCTTTAACTTTACTGTTCAGCAGCCAAAGCAGTTAATAGCTAACTAATTTCTTATGTAACAATGTTGTCACACTATCCTCTGAAGGTGACGTTCAGTTTCCGCGTGCTGCTGCTGATAGCCGTGTCTCTGTTCATCGTCCTCCCTCTGAGTCTGCAGAGGAACATGATGTCCTCCATACAGTCCTTATCCGCTATGGCTCTTATGTTCTACACCATCTTCATGTTCACGGTGAGCCCACCAATTCACAGCCAGCTACACTCCATACCGTGTATCTGAATAGACTGCAGTGGAAACTCACCTTGGCTTTGCATCCAAACCATGACAATCAAAATGCATGAAGTAGAACTGCCCTTGTAGAAGATAAAAGGCTTTTATTACGTTAGCTATGCATTTGCAGAGCACAGTAAGCCATATAAAGTTTATCATAAAGTGCATTTATATTCTGTCATCTGCAGTTCAGAAAGATGCTGTTTATTTTAACGATTCCTGCTACAGTTCAAAATTGACAACATGTTCATATAAAGTATCCGATCAAAAACTTTTTGTGGAAATTTATAAGGGCAAAGCACATGGAGCTCAGATGGATTAAAATTTAGAACAAATGTGTCTCAATACAACACATGTAGAATATCAATTTCTTGTTTTGTTCAAAGCAATGAAGGACAGTTTTTCTTACAGCATTTTGAATATTAAATTTGTTGAGTTGATTCTGAAGCCAAAGTGCTGTCATCTTCTCCTCCAAAGACATGTTCCACATTAAAACTACAGACACATTTATAACCAGTAACATAGTTCAGTGATGCTTTTCTCTATTTTAACTTGAAACCTGTTTGATTTTGAGTATTGTTTGGATAAATGTTATTTTGTTGTACTCTGTGTTGATTCTTCCTTATATGCTCCATTGTACAGAACTGTTCCTTCCTTACCAGCACAATATTGTCTTGCTCCTCTTTTTTTAAAGAGCAAATTCACACTAATTCACATCAGGCAGAAAACAATTGCTACACTGCTCTTTATTGGCTGAAACAAAGGCTCTCCCCTGGGAAGGAGGAACTACTCGGAAGTGGCCACTTGAGACATTTTAAGCACTGCAAGTGCAAAGTAAATGGAGGTCAGCTCTACTGAATCACAAACTGTTGGAACTTTAGGGAATTATTTTTCTATATTTGCTCATTCGTTGCCAGATATAAATGTCAAATTCATTTTATATTATTCAGACTTCTTCTAGACTTATTTTTCTACCCCATTCATTGCTGTTTGTACAGTATGTCAACTGCATTTGACATGTTATTCATGTTTTTTAGGAAATGCACATTTATTCTCTGATCCTAAGTCGGTGCAACATTCTTGTTCGTACATACCTTTCTGCCCCAGTCAATCAGCCTCGGTGAACACCACCACTGTGGCAGCTGGCTGATGTTGCATCTTTGTTTGAAACTTCTGTTTTGTACTCACAGTATTCACAGTGTTTTTTTCTTCCCTCTGGTTGGAAGATACATTTTTCTTCCACTCTGCAGGTCATTTTGCTGTGGCTTTTAGATGTGTTTTCAAGGTGGACATAATCATCCACAGTGCAAACAATGACTGCAACTATTTTTTTCATTATCAGTAGCTTGAAATTGCTTTTATTAATTGAATAAAGTAGCCTGTAAAATGTCAGAAAATAGTGAAAATGTTGATTAAAATTTCCTAGCTACCTTGATGACATCTTCAAATAGCTGTCCTGGTCCAACAGATTGACTACTACTAAACTTGTATTAAAAAACACTGCTATCAGTATTCACACAGTTACTCAGAGAGGACAACACTGTTACAACACTTTGTAATCAGTGCGCCGCTGTTTGTATTTAGCATGAAGCGGCACTGAACACACAGCCCTCTCACAGCTGATTGAAGTGACAGGCTGAAGTGTGGCCAGAGGTGCGACATACTAAAAGGTCTGACTCCAGTGCTGATCCAGCAGCAGTTTTCTGCCTCGTGTGATTCAACTCATTTACTCTTTAAATGCACACACGCAGTTGGTGTGTTTGTGTGGTTCTGTTTTACTGACCTGTAGTGCTGCTTCCACAGACTCCTCACTGCTGTTTACAGCCTCGCTGTGTGATGTGACTTGTAGTTCCGTAGCATGGCGACAACCTGGAGCATTGGTGTGGTGTGTGTCTGGCTTCAGATCCAGGCCCGGCCCAGTCCAGACCCCTAACCCTCTAACAGTGATGTATCTTCCCTCCCTCCTTTCATCCTATTCCTTTCTGCTCATTATACCACTTTACTTCTTTCCCTTCCTCTTTTCCCTTGTGTCCTGCTCTCCCTCACTCTCCTTGACTACCTCCTCTCCTCCTCTGCACCCTTTCTTTGCTCCCCTCTGTCCCACTGCTGTTTCTGTTGCCGGTGCTGTAGATAGTGTTGTCATCTCTGCGCTACGGCATAATCTCGGGCTCCTGGTTGGAGCAGGTTCACCTGTGGCGTTTCAAGGGCGTCATTCAGTGCCTGCCCATTATCGCCACAACCTTCTGCTGTCACCCGTAAGTAAACCCTGGAAACCACCCCCAAAATAACACCACCGTAAGGTCAGTGGCGGGGTGGGGGGTGGGGGGGGGCGGTGGAGAGTGAAGGAAGCCCTATGTTTCCCCTGAAACTTTACACTCCTTAACCCCCTCCTCCCTCCTACCTGAACTCTCCACCCACTCCTCTCAGTCATCCCCATTTTCACCTTTTTAATTCGGGTTTTGGTCTGAAAAATTTGAGCTCTGTGTGTGTCAGTATGTGTGTGTTTTTGGTGGCAGTAGCAATAAGGCAGAGGAGTGCAACATGCTGAATTGAAAGTTTCATCTTTGCTGCCCTCCCACCACCGCTCCACACCCAGGATGAGCAGCCTGGGTGTGGGTGTGGGAGGCTGGAGGGTTATGGAGTGCTCTGCTGTCCTTTGGGACTTAATCAGGTAATTAAAGGAGCAAGACGTAGGAAACACATGCTGATCAAAAACCTGTGGGGTAGTTTTTGTCTGAATTACCCTGTCAGAAGCCTCTTACTTTTTATCAAATTTATGATTTTACTTTTATTCATTACGTATCACCTTCATTACTCAACTTTGTCAGCTACGACAGGTTTTTAGTTCAGTATGGGCTTTCTTGTCATGTCTCTTTTTGTTTCCTTTTCTTCATTTTCTCTGGTTTTCTCCCCTCATTCATTACTTTCATTATCTGTCTGTGAGCCGTCAGCATGGGTGCAGCCGCCCCCCCCCCCCTTGTTCGTGCTCTTCCCCGACTTGTCTTCATTTGGTTCGGGCCGTAACCCCCCTCCCTCCCCCCCTCCTTCCCCTCAGATGGTGCTGTCCTCGTTCAAACACGGGCTGCTCAGCGGCTGGTGGCTAGGGCAGGTCAATGTGGTGCGCTGGGAGGGTGTGTTTCGCTGTCTCCCCATCTGTGGCATGGCCTTCGCCTGTCAGTCGTAAGTACTCCTCCTGCCCCTCCACCCGCACGGGACCACGCAATAAAACTAATGTCAAAAGGGACAAAACAAGATCGAGAATACGGAAAATCTGACAGTAGTCCTAAAATCATGTGGTGGGTAGATGCTCAAACCGTCCAACTCCTGTAGCATCACAGTGAGTTGAATCTTTCATTGCGGCATGTAGAAATTGAGCAAATGTCACAATTAGTGCATGTGTACTTGCATCATTCCTTTAAGCCACAGTGGAGGGTTTGGGGTGAGTTTGTCATGTGAAAGAGACACACATACTTGTGGTGGAGAGGAGGTCATTGTTGAGGGATTTCTGGTTTCAAAGTGAAGCTGCTCGTTTTTGCTATTATGCTTTTCACAGTCGGGTCATCTGTTTCTGCTCCTCTGTTAAGTCTGCCCTCTGGAGAATTAACCTGAGGCTTAAACTTGCTTTTTGTCCAAAATACTCCTTTTGCTTGTTCTGATGTGACACAAATAAAACTCAATTTGGCCATTAGAGAAAGCAAACATTTGTTGGAAATCAGTGCCGTGCAGTTGTCAAGTGACTTTTAAATGTCACAAAAACTACAATGAAAGTTCACTGAAAGAAAAACAGTCAAAAATTGATTCCATTCAGAGTGTTAGCTAACAACAACAGGAGAATAAAAACTTTTTGGTGAACTTTCGGTCTATTTCTGAGTAAACTGTACATGGATGCAAACACAGCTCATGTTACAAATGCTGTACGTACATTGAGATAATTTGTTGCCAGATAGTCAGAAGGTTTTCACACTAATCTTGGCATCAACTTTCCTCACAGTGACTGCAGAGGTCACACCGCTACATGTCACTTCTCACAGCTTAATCGGAGCTTCTCTGAGTTACTCTATTCATTCACTGCATTTTCATCCATCTGCATGCTCTGTCACTGCCTTTTTTTTTTTGTCCTCTATGCTTTACTGCTTCCTCTGGGTTTGCAGCGAGTTGAGCGGGTGAAGGGGAACGTGCGAAGGCCTAGTGGGATCCGGGTGTGCAAAGTCTTATCTTTGATTTGACTGCAGTGCTGGGGAAGGATGCAGGGAGTGCTGTGGTGAGGTCATTAGGAGCCAGATGTTTGGGTGGTGGTACTGTATGGGTTTGTTTGTGTGAGAGAGAGTGAGGTAAGTGGCAGGAGTGGGTGCCTGTAGCCTTGAGACTGAAACGAGACTTTAATTAATGTAATCGCACAAAGCCAACATAACATTATGGTATGGCGGGCTCGTTCATTAGCAAGTGAGGTGTGGGCATGTTAGAGGAAGAAGAAAGTGCGCGCCTGTGTGTGTTTATGCTTGTGTGTTTTGTGCGTCGGTTCCCACTAGCGCCGCTGAGTGATATTTGGCAGGGCGATTTCTTGGCCTGTGGTCAGGCCGAGCGAGGCGAGCACTGCGTTAGGCGGCAGGCAGCTTAAGCCAAACCACTAATCAACACATTGGACCGCCGCCATCTTACAGACACACACTGATGTATTCACAGGCTGATTAAACAGCTCTCAGCACATTGGATTTTTATTACATTCATGAAATGTGTTTACTTTCAGTTAAAACATTACTTAACATCACCATTATGACGGGATGGGAGCTGGCCCGGTTGTTTTTTGGCTGCATGATTTGAATGGCGAGGAGCAGTTAGCTCATAATAGAGGGACATAAGAAAAACGTGCAGCGAAAATGTCCCTCTGTGATGCTACCATCAGCATGCTTTCAAATCAGAGTTAATGACACACTCGAGCCCTCCCGACACACACACACTTCCCCCACGTTCGCTTTGAAGACCTCTGTCATATTTCCTCCATTTAATGGCAGCGTTAAAGCAAAAACACATTAGCCTCTGAGTCGGGACTATTGAGTGACCATTAGATGCTTTAGCTCCCCACTTACAATACGCCGTTTTATTTAACCTTGGCTATGCGATTTACTGGTTTGCGGATTAAACAAGCGTCAAGAAAACGCACCACGGGACAGTGCTTGCTCATAAAACCAGAGTGTGTGAAAGAGAGACAGGCAAAGAGAGAATGAGAGGCAGAGAAAGTTATGGTTCCTCTCTCTGTTTCTTCCTTTCACATATATATATGAGGGAGTGAGAGAGAAAAAGAGGAGGCGAGCACAAAGAGTCTGCCAGGAAAGTTTATAATGCTCTAAAACCTGCCAGGCACTCGCTGTTATATATAAAGCCTGTAAATTCACTGGGTAATGTGCCGATGGTCCCCTCCACACACTCTACTATAGCACAGAGCTGAAAATGACAGCGACAGATACCTGGGTTTGGCAGACAGAGAGACAGACAGACTCAGGTTCAACCTTAGCCAGCCTTGACTACTGTCACCCATTCTGTGTCACACACATACGCACATGCACACGCTCGTATGTAGACAAACACTTCCTACACACCTCACCCCCACTGCCATGACATTACTTCAATCTACTGCTGTTTTGAAAATGTGGGTATTTCAAACATTTGGAAATGAGTTGTTAGTTAATCAATATGAATATTCATAATATGAGGAAATCCACATGCTGAAAAACCTGTTGCATTCATGTGCATGTCTGATGTTCTTACAGATACAAAACTTGTGACGTGCTTTATGTCCGGATTTAAGACACTGTGATATTTTATTATCTCAAAATAAAACACTTAAGCAACGTAGAGCTAGTTTTTTATTTGCTTGTGACTTTAAAAGAGAGGATTTTAGGGAAAATTTCGTAGAAGTTGCCAGTGAACTATGTTTATGAAAAAACTTTACAAAAAATTTACATTAGTGAGTTGGCATGAATGGCAATGAATATACTGTGGCTACAGCTTAGACAATACACAGTACAAATCTTAATTTGATGCATTACTGATGACTGTCTTACAGTGTTTAAACTTCGGTTTAAAATCGGCTAAACAAGCAAAAATCGGTTGTCCAAGTTGGATGCAGCCGAGGACACAAGGAGAGAGATGCATCATTTGATTGAGTGGCACAAATGGGCTTCCATACAGCTGCACATTAAAGAAACCTAAGAGCAGTTTCCGGAAAGAAAAAAAAAAAATCCCAGACTCTCCCTGCCAGCCCCAGGAGTGACACTTCCCATAGCAAAAGCTTTGTATCTGATAATCCAGACAGCACATGAAAGCAGAACAGCAGCACCCATGTGGTCTTGTATCATGCAGCACGCAGATTGTGTTGTTGTTGGGCTGCTTGTCTCTCACAGGCAGGTGCTCCCGACCTACGACAGCCTGGACGAGCCGTCCGTCAAACGCATGAGCACCATCTTCACCTCAGCCCTCAACGTAGTCACCATCTTCTACATCACTGTGAGTGGAAACACAATTCCACGCGCACCACCCGCCGCCATGTACACATTTCTGCCTGTGCCATTGTCCGTGCTGTCACATGGAAACCTTGTGAATTTTCATACGTGTATCAGTGGTAAAATTGCTCTTTTATTCTTCTGAATTGGCACTAAAAGAGTCTTGAAAGGTGATGTTTCCATCAGACAGCACAGCAGAGGTGTTATTCATGTACACTCAGTTTCATTTAGCAAACAGTGAGGAACTTAAACCCAGCTGTAAAACAAAACCTTGTTCTCCTACATATTCACGTCTCCCTCTTTTTGCTTCCCTCCACCCCTCTCTGAACCAGGTGGGCTTCTTTGGCTACGTCAGTTTCACAGAGAACATCGCGGGCAACGTGCTGATGAACTTCCCGTCCAACCTGGTGACAGAGATGATCCGCGTGGGCTTCATGATGTCTGTGGCCGTCGGATTCCCCATGATGATCCTGCCGTGCCGCCAGGCCATCAACACCATGCTTTTTGAGCAGCAGGTGAGCTTGAATGCTGCCCGAAAGCCAGCTGTGTGGGGTATGCAAATGGTTTGAAGGTTTGGATACCAGTTACAAAACTGAAGTGTGTGATGCGTGAAAAATGGCAGATGATTGTAACCGCCCCCCCTTCAAGCAGATGTTGTTAACCTCTGCAGATTTTTTTAAGTAAATTAATTATAATGTAATGTACAGTGTAACTTGCTGCCTGATAATTGTGCAGCCGCCGCTCTCAGCCATGCTTCCCCTGTCTCCCTAAATTGAAAAAAAAAAGCCATGTGTGTGAGAAAGAAAGAGATAAATATACTAAAATCATGACATAGTAAATAGTCCATGGCCTAATTTCATGATGGGAAGGACAAAGAAGCCAAGGTTTTAAATAAACCTGAGCACAAGCAAATGTGTAGCCAAAATCCTCTGAGCGGGAATGGCTTAAAGGGTCAGTTCACCTAATCACAAAAACATATTTACTGGCTCAGTGTTACTGAGCCGTGACGATAGTTTTGCTTTTAAGTAGAGAAACTGCCACAGAAACTTGTGCTGCCACAAAAAAACAAATGAGGTGAAGTAATTAATTTGTGCTGCTTAAAGCAGTGACAAAGTACATTTGAAAAATAAAACCGGATAATTCACAGACTCCAATGTCAGTGGTTTTCATTACAACAATTTCTTTGCTAGCTCCAATGAAATCTATTTTCTTTTTCTTTCTTTGTTTTGAGCACAGCAAAAAACTGGACAAATAAGAAACAGAAATGTACTAAATACCCCTTAGAGTAAGTGAGAACCATGTATTTAGTGGTTTCGGGGAACCAGCCTATGATTAACTCAATTTGTAAAAGACCCATATAGCATAACCCACATTACTTTCCTTTAAAGCACTCTCTTTCTGCATAGGAATCAATATGAAACTCATAAAATCAGCTGCATGGCCTCATATAATCTGAGAGGAAAAATTCCATTCTCATTTGATTCTTCTTGGGTTTTCTCTGTTTCTCTTGATAATCGTATTGTGGCGTTACTGCAAAGTGAAACATAAGCTGTTAAGCCAGAAGTGCTGACTTTGAGCAATTTCTGCTTCATATTTATCAAGGCAAGGCAAGGTAAGGTACGTTTATTTGTATAGCACCTTTCAAAAACAAGGGAATTCAAAGTGCTTTACATAAGGCATAAAGGTTTCAAGAAAAGATATACAAGAAATGCAATAAAACAGAAGACAAAAATAAGCTAAAGCACAATAAGACAAAGCAAACAGTAGAATAAAACTCACAATGCCAGATAGGAATAGTCCCAGAGCAGGAAACAGAAAAGTTTTAAGCCATGATTAAAAATAGCTGAGGGTTGGAGCAGAGCTCTGGCAGTACTGTACTGAATCAGCTGCAGCTCCTTTAATTCTTGATCTATTCTTAAGGTGACAGTAGGCTGATTTTGTAATTGATGAGTGGATGTTAAAATTTATGTCTGAGTCCATGACTATCACGATTTCTGTCCTGGTTTGTGGTCTTTGGAGGTGAGCACAGACTTTTAATAATTCTTCTTTGGGTTCTAAGGCACTTATTTCAGTTTTATCTTTGTTTAAGTGGAGGAAATTTCGGCACATCCAATCATTGATTTGTTGAATGCACTTACAGAGTGCTCTTATCATTACGCATACTTTAAATCTGTGCATGGTCAATATAATTATGGCCAGTTGTTTTCCATGATCTATGCTACTGGCAGCATGCACATGTTGAACCGAAGAGGCCTGAGAACGGAGCCTTGGGGAACTCCACACATCATTTTTGTACCATCAGATGTGTAATTACCAATCAAAACAAAGTAGTCCCTCTCCTTCAAGTAGAATTCAAAACCAGTATAGCACTGTGTTAGAAAGTCCAACCCAGTTGTAGCACTGAGATCTAATAATACCAAGACTGACACTCTTCCACTGTATGTGTGTTTGTGAATGTCATTAAAGGTCTTAATAAGAGTCGTCTCGGTGCTGTGTCGTGGTCGAAGTCCTGACACCCAAGAGTGTGTTAAGTTGTTCAAAAACAGCCTTTTCAGCAATTTTCCTTAAAAACAGGCGGGTTGATATGGGTCTGTAATTGTTCAGTTGTCTAGATTATTCTATTTTAAGAGTGGCTTAGTAACTGCCGTTTTCAGGGCCTGCAGGAAATAGCCTGAGAGTAGAGACGTACAGTGAAGGAGCTCTCCAGTGCTGAAACAAGTCCTGTGCTTAAATGGTTTGAGACAGGACGGCTTAGTAGAGCTGAAATGAAATGTGTTGGCAGAACAGTCCACTGCTGAAAAAATGTGGGTCTTGTGTCACCAGTACCGATTAAAAGTGCTAAATATGCGTCCGAACATTATGTAGACGTGGCTTTTTCCTTTTGTTCAGCCATCTGAAAAGTAGCCAGAATTTGTTTTCAACCTGCATTTGTTCAAACAAAGTCCTTGAAGGAACCCTTGAAAAAACCTTGGAGTTGAATTAACACATTATAGGCAGAAAATGCTCCTCTGGGAGGCATTTAAATCTCTGGGGGGGGGAGCAAAGGGACCCATACAGACTTTGTTGGATGTCATCAATCATCTTTTTGAAAATGTGGATTGTTGAGGAACAAAGTCTTACGATCCCAAAGGCTACACAAATAAGGAAAAAAAAACTAAGAGTATAATAAATGCTCCTTGTCACAACTTGGATGAGGTCACCACTCCAGACCACTAAATTATGCAGCAGCCCCTGAGCCGTGTAGAGTGTAAAACAAAAGCTGTTTCATACACAAAACCTGGCATTACAAATGTAGATGCAGGAGCTTGGCAGTCCCTGTTAGTTACTTGGAACCAAAAGCAGTCTCATATTTAGACATAACACAGGCTAACAATAGATACCGTTTTCTTTTTGCACACATGTGAACATAAGAGGAAGAATACATGAAGGTAAATGCAATTAGCAATACCTGAGATAGACACAGCCAATGAACAATGTAACAAAATTAGCTTAAAGGCAAATGATCAGCTTTAACAGGACTGTGTTTTGGATTCTACAGCGACACTAGAAATAACTGAAAAAACAGAACCAGAAGTCATCAAACACCAAATTTATTCATCATATACAACTAGAGCTACGTCTGAAATCATCCCCTTGTTAACTCATTTACTCATTTGTATAACCTGCATGCAGCCCCGCCAGTTTATCTTGCGACGAATTCAAAATCCCTCTTTGAAGGTATCACACCTATCTATGGAAATTGTGTAACCCCCCCAAATCAGCTCGAAATGCCATGTGCCTCAGGCTGATAGTAATGTAGTCATGACAACAAAGACTCACTTAAAAGTAGCAGACTGGTGTACCGGGACTGAGAAAATGACAACAAGATCTGTTTTGTCATATGGAGATAAACACCATGAGGCAGATAAAGAGTAATTACACGCATACCACACCAAACAACAGGGACTGCAGCCTTTTGTTTCCCTTGGAAAATACGGATCAGAAATGACAGCCGCATTAAGTCTCAGGTAACTAAATCCTCACAATCAGGTACCTCTTCAATATTACAACTTTTGTTTTAAAACCGACACATACGTTTATTCAGTGTCAACATATTGTAATCTAAGTTTTATTGTCCTCAAAGCCTTGTAAACCTTGGAAATGGCAGGAGCATAACTTCATTTCAGCCCCCTGATAAATGCTTCCCTCATTTTGGTGGATTTTATTGTGGATTATACAAATGTTAAATTTGATTTATGATCATGACACCTGAGAGCAAGTATATACAATATCTAGCCATGGCACTGAATATTGAAATTTCTTTCTACAGCATATTGCCTTCGCTCTATTTGCCTAGTTAAATAAAACAGGAAGCAGGCATGCCGCTGGATGGAAAATCATTGAGCAGACAGCAACACATATGGTAACTGTCACTAAATTCATTGTTTGTGTTTGAATGAGAGCAAGTCAACATGGATGAGAAATTAGCTAAACAAGCCAAACACATTGACATGAATGGACTTGTGGATGGACTGTCAATCAGTCAACCCTGAGATGTCCAAGAAAATGAATGAAAGCCTCTCTGCCATCCTCAGTACTGTCACTCGACAGGCTTTTCTAACTACAACGTCTTATGGGAGAATTTTGCAGAATCCTTTGCAAAATCAGCAAATGTGCAGCTGTCAGAAGTAAACACTTTAATTTGGGGTTTTACAAGTGGATACCGCAGCCCTGACTATGCATCGAAGACATTTCCGGTCCATTTTCACAAACCCATTGGACTTGAAAGGGTTAATTATTTGCGAGCCAAACAAGCTGCCGTGAAATGTCATGATCGTGACATGATTTCGGCACTTTCACCTCTAAGTCTGGAGAATATATGGAAATTTACAAGCGCCTTCTAATGGGTGATTCTGCCTCAGTGACAGCTTATTACAGTAGCCTGTCCAATAGTCACGGGAAGAGTCCATAAAACCACACAACACATCATTAGGAACCTGTCTGACCTTAGCATGGATATGGCCTGACGACTAATCAAATGGCCTCTGCCAGTCACACAGGCTGAGTGCCACACCGCCAATGTAACCGTGAACCAGCCATTTTGAAAGGCACAATGGCACACTGAGTGATTAAAATTGCTACGGTGAGCACTATATGACGATTAATGACCTTGAAATAGAGTTCAAAACTCAGATAATAGAATTTACTGCAAAGATTTGATGAGAAGACACTAATTCTATGTTGTATTGTTTCACGATTTACTGTATAACCTCTTAGATCTAATTCATTTTTGCATCCACATCGTCTCCCCGACTGTCTTGCAGTAATTTCTGTTGATCTCTAAAGAATGCTTCAAATTCTTCTCTGTGACTTTCTCATCAGTTTATCATTACACCCCTGAATGCGTGTGGTGGCTCACTATAACTGAAAATGACTTAAAACGAGCAAAAACCGAGCCGGCTGCTTCGTTGTTCAGTCTGCGAGGCATCACTGCAGTGAAAAAAAAAAATCAATACGCTAAAAATATGTTTGTTTTCATCCCTGTATATTAGATGTTGACTTTCTTAAGCCATGTAACCTTTAACAGTCACTGGATCAATAGGTTGGAAACTAAGAAGCCTGTTCAAATCTACTGACAAATATCATTAAGTAGTCAAAGGGAGCAACGGTTTTTATGGAGACACCAGAAAAGACGGCGCTCAAGTTGCAGTTTGCACTGGGAGAGAAAAACATTGGCTCAAACTCAATTAGGTTAAGAAGAATAGAGCCAGCCTGCAAGCAGCTATCATCCATTAGGAGGCTGTAATAATGACATATAAACGCAATTAATGATATTTGTCAGTAGATTTGAACAT
>JAPZEA010000014.1:15419061-15436577 GCA_029783685.1 Heniochus monoceros | reverse complement strand
AAAAGTGACGTCATGGCGTCCTGACCAAGCGTCCATATGTTGGGAGGGAGAACATGTTGCATATTAAGAAATATGATGTGGTGCTAATCAATCAACAGAAAACAGCTATTTTCAGAACTATCTTTGGGTTTTGATCGACTGGTTTGATGAAACAAGACATTTGCAGACGACTGCTTGCAAACTAAAGAATTAATCCAAAATAACTAAAATAATAATAGTAATAATTAGTTGGAGTTCTCCATACATTATTAGTAGGGATGCAGCGATCGTATCGACTCTGACGCAGGTTGTGTTGGGTGTGATGTGATCTAGCTGCCTGCTCCTCAGCGTCTGCAGACAATCTGAGCTCAGCTGTTAGAACTGAAAACATCCAACTGCAGAGAGATAAAAGTTATATAACAGATTTTAACATCTAACCAAATAATTAACAGTTAAAGAAAACATACTGCTGCTGCTAAAAATCCATTAATTGTTAACCAAAACCAGCAAACGTGCGCTGCTTCATATCACTGAGTGGGACAAACAAAGGATCTGAAGACGTCTACGTGGATTCTGGGAACTTGTGGTGGACATTTCTTACTAGTTTGACTTTTAATGACTCAGATGTGTGTTTCTGCTGTCTCCTGTCTTTCCTCAATGTTCATGTAGAGCATGTTTCACCTGTGTATGCAATGTGCCCCATAAATGAAGCTTGATGACAATACTTTTAGTTGGCCTAAATTCTAATTAAAAATAAATCCTCCTGCGTGGCTGCTTTTCATCTGCAGAGGGACACAAAAACTGACTGATTTTAACCAAATCTGTGGGAAATTGTGACTTGCAGCAGTAAGACTGTTGAGTTGAGGGCAGCCCTGACAGACTGCAGCAGTGTACGAGCAGTTCCTCCCTCTGCATGTGTGTGTGTTCAGTCTCGACCTGTGATCTCAGTATGAATGAGGATTTGTCTGTGATGTGATCGTCTGGAGGCCAAACATCCACCCAGAGACCCAAAACATGATGTCAGCTGCCCTTTCAGCTCCATCTGCTCCTGCCGCTGTGACGGATGACGACACACACCCTCAGTAACCGAGCAGCGACAGCAGAGGGAGCCGTCATAAACAATATGCAGGACCTCGACTGGCCCACAGCTCGGCGAGTCCACCCGAGCAAAACATGTTTTTCACCGCTGGTGTCGTGCCTGCATGCTGTGATCCAGCAGGGGGGGAGGGGGTATTTATAGGCTGATAATGAGCATGTGTCCTTCAAGACCACGTTGTCCACACTCTCTGGCCCAGAGGAAGCTGGAGGGACACACATTTTCACATGTAGGACAAGTAAAACTCCTGACAAAACAAGTGAGGGAAGTTTCTGGAAAGGCTGCAGCCTGCCCCCCAGCAATCAATAAAACCCCACAGAGGTTTGGAAAAACAAAAATGAGTTTATTAAGACAACAACAAAGGCCCTGAAAACTCAGGAACATTATCAGATACTTCGTTACGAAGCAGTCGTGGTGATTTTTCTTTACGCAGAGAAGAAACAAATAGAAAACAAACAGAACTCCAGGTCGGAATTCCAAAAGGTGAAAGCACCACAGAGTGTTGTCATGTGACGGCCGACCTTTTCCCCAAACATTACAAACACACAGTTACACACCATCCAAACCCCGTCGGAGAAGGGCGTAGTTTCTCCTCTCCCTCATGCCCCCGCTTGCCCTCCACATGTTTGGTGTCCATGTTCCCCTTTGAAAAAAAGATTTAGAAGAGAAATGTGGAGCTGCCGTCCAGAGGTGCAGCGTGCTGCCCTGCACCGCCAGGGGATCGAACTCTGGGCCGGTTCAAGCTCAGACATCAGCTCTGTGAGTAGAAACCAGCATCACCAGAGGCTCATTTCACTGATCCGTGTGGTTGAGGTTGAGTAAACCAGTGAAAGGAGCTGCTCCCAGGTCAGTTAAAGGACAACCCACTGAACAACTCATTTTAAATGACAAACAGGAGGGGGCACTTCCTTTCCCTTATCTGTACAGCGGCTCTTAACATCCAGCATTAGATTGTAAACAAAATGGACATCTAGACCACCCAACCCCCATTCTAATGGTCTGCTGAAGCAGGGAATGGCGAGCCATGAGCAAACCTCCCTCCCCCCGAAACACATGAACACATTCCGGGATGCAGTGGTAAATAAATGAACGAGCTCGGACTTCCTGCCACTGTGACTCAACCATCCATCAACAAGGAAAGAAAAGCCATTGTTCAGGACTCCACCTTCACAGAAAAACACACAAAACACTCCGTGATGTGGATTTTCATCTCACACCAGCGGAGGTCAACATTAGCCTTTAAAAAAAGCTCAAATGTGTCCTTTCCTGCTAATGAGAAGGGCGGTTCAGAGAGTTTCTGGAGGCTCAGACCTCCACTGCACCCCGGACGTCTGACCCACAAGGAGACATTCAAACATAAACAACACGGCTCGTTAGCCGGGCGGCTAGCGAGCGAGCTAGGCTAACTGCTAGCCAACGTAGCGTAACAAACGTTACAGCCAAATCGATGAAAATGGGTGAAATTAGAAACATAGCTACCAGTCCTGTGAAATTTGATTCTAAACAGTCTGCGTGTTCAGTCTCGGGTTTTGTGTCCATCCAGGGTGGGAACGCTGCGGCGGAAACCCCGTCCCCGTCCCCGGCTCGTCCGTTACGTTATCAGCACGGCACATTGTCCGTCGCCTTGGGGAAATCTCCACAGTCTGCGGCGGAGAACTGCAGCCTCCTCACGGCCTCTTTAATCAGGTTCCCCGATAAAATTAACTCCTGCAGCAACTGATGTGGATCGTCCTCCTCCACGTTGATCCGCTTTTTGTTCCACGGTTTGATTTGGTCCCAGTCCTGGTCGCCGTTAGATCCGGGGATGTTATACGGGCTTGCCCTGCTGCTCCCCCGGTGCCCCCGGTTCCGCAGCCGCATGCAGCAGCCGTTGCGTTTCTGCGCCGGAGCCGCAGCGCTGCCGCTGATGATGGCCGCCGGTTTGACCCCTGCGCTGCTGCTGCCGGTGAGCCCGTGCAGGCACGACATGGACACGGACACAGTCTTCTGGTGGCCGCCGTTATTGTTGTGGAGCTGCAGCGCCTCGCCGATTCTCGACACCAGCGCGTCCACTTCTTTGGAGTCGACGGTGACGGACTGCTCCAGAAAGATGTAGTTCTCCTTCCGACAGGGCATCGTGGCGGATGTTTCGTCGGGGTTCTGGTTGTATTTTTTCGGGTGTTTTTGTAGTCGGTATGAATGAGAGCCGCCGGGTCGCTGCTCGCTCTCACCACGCCGCTCGGCAGTAACCAACAACCTGAGTTGATTTGTAAACAATGGGTGACGCGTTCTGGACTGTACCATGTGCCCTGGCAGGGGGAGGGGATTTATTCAAACCAAAATAAATTGCAGGCCATACACGACGCATGCAACGTATCATCCGGCTAACATTTTACGAAGTTAGATGGCGATTTACAAATTTGCAACGCAATAGTTGAACTATAACGCTCTTCTACCCTTCCTAACAGGTGTTCTGACTTCCCGCCTCACCTGACCACGTTGCGGCGTTGGACTGCTCCCTTCAAATGGACATTACATAACTCATAACTGTCTGCTCCTGTCTGTACAGGCAAAACAAACAAAGCGCGTTTTCTCTATTAAACTAAATGGTGAAATCATGTCGAACCTGCCATACACAACGTTTTTCTTTATTCAAGCGTCCAAACCTATTCATTTGTGAACAAGCACGTGCTGACATCAGAATATATGTTGAAAATCATCAGAATATGTTGTGTAACCGCTGTTCACACAGTCAAACCCAGTGTTGCACCAAATGATGTGACCCAATAGGCAATTTCAGCTATATTGCCACGTAGAATATATTTTATCACATACTTTATTTTAATAGGTGCTGATACCAAAATTGCTGTCTCCACGGCTTTAAGGTGGGATCCCACATTTCAGTCGCTGTTAAAGAAAACAGATCTGACATTGAATATGTGGCCCTGTCGAAACGCAGAGGATGGAGGACAGCTGTGAAAATGAAGTATGTGGTAAAGGATGACAAAACATTTGCAGTGCAGCACTGTAGCTCAAAGCAACAGTAAGAATTATAAATGTAACACATAATGATGATGCTCTTTCTTCTGTCTAAACAAACACTTTAAATCTTACATCTGTTCAAATCAGGCACACATTAGTGCCACATTTCTGCACACTGAGGACATGTGATGTAATAAAATCATATATCTGTGGCTGGACATGAGAGGAGGCCTGTAATAGGCTACAAACCAGGTCTAAATGCATGGGGGCAGGTAGTGGGTGGCTGTGAATATGAGGTGTAAACGTGAGGAGCTGCCTCTGGCATTCAGCATGTATACAGTGACAATAGGAGTGGAGGTGGTGTGTATCTGTGGGAGAACACAGTGTACGTTTCTGTTTCTGAGAAGCAGCCCCCGGGCTAAACCTGATGCTCCACTCAAAGAGAGAGCCCTCATGGCCATATAAGGAGCTACTATCACTGCCACCACGTGGTATGTGAGCCAATCAGAGGGCCTGCTGAGGTTTCCTGTGTGTCTCAATGGCAGCAGCAGGAGTCCAGTCATACTGGAATCCAGTGAGGTTGTGGCAGTTAGTGGTGATACCGAAATGTGAAACCAACTGTCATCACTTGCTGAAACATAAAACAACAATACGTAGATGACTTTAATCCTTCTCCAAGTCAACCGAGCAGCTTATAGCATACAAATAAAATCTATTTTATGAATAAACTCATCTTACTATACATATGCTCTACTATTTATATCAGCGGTGCATTTATAGAGCATCTGAGATTAGATTACATCCAAGAGTCCATATGTGAGATATGATATTTCACACAGCAAGGGTGTGTTTGGTATCTGTTCCACTTCTGTTATCTGTATTTGTCCGGTTATAAAAGTGCTAAATAAAAACTTAAACTTAATTTGAACCGCATCTTACGTGCATGTCAGCTCAGTTTAAAGTGCCATACAGACAAAAGACAAAATCATATTACCAGCGTCACTGTACATTGAAATTCTCAGCTTCTCTACATCTTATGAGTTGTATAAAAATGACAAAACTGTATAAAAAGTCAGTTGTGCAGGAGTGGTGCACATCTGCTTACTCATGGGTGAACTGTTGGGTCTCTGTATGTTAAAGAATATGATCCAGAGCTGCTTCATACGGAAAGTGTCATGAGACAATTTTGTTGTGATGTGGCGCAATATAAATAAATTCAGTTGAATTTGTACAGTCGAATGTGTCGCAGTGGAGGAAATCTTAACCAAAGTGGTTTTCAACCGTAGACTCACAAGACCAGAAAACTGTCAGTATGAAGAATATGAATCATTTTTATCTCGGAATGTTCTGGAAAATAACATATTTTGTCCTTGACAAAACAATCTCACCACAAGCTCAATTCAGCAGATGTTCTAGTTGTGCATTTAACACACAATCTTCCTCCGCAGACGGAGAGGATGAATCAAGAATGAGCACAGATGAGAGTCACTGAATTCCTCAGAGGTTGTTTTCAGTCGAAAGCTCCAGAACAGCTGCTGAATGGGCCTCATGATGACCTTTGTTGATTTGTGTCTCTGAGTTTTTAGAAACATGTTGTTGTTAAATTTAGAGGAATTTAAAGCTTTTTAACAATAAACTGTTTTTAGCATATGTAGCCATTACTGGCCAAACATAAATACTACAGACTGCTGTGGTACTTCTTCTCTAACTTCAGGGTGTACAAACAATAAAACGAATAACTCACAAAATACAGCAACCCCACAAACTACACCCTCATTGAATTAAAACCTCCCGACGGAGTCTTAAGAACGTAAAAACATAAGCTTGTGAGCTGCTGCCCTGGAATGCACATGCACGAAGGTGTTCCTGTTAGCGTGTCCACGCCCTGTACACGGCGTCTGTTTGTGTTTTAACACAACGTGTAGGGAAAAGTAACTCAGGATACATTCCACACTGACAGTCTCACAGTGGCACAAAATCAACACTAAAACAAAAAAAACTTGTGATTAAGAACTCATCAAAAAGGACTTGACAGTGTTCACGTAGACAGCAGGGATATCTGGAAGTCTGAGAGTCAGTTGAGTCATGTTTTCAACAGCCCTCCTCCCTCCCTCCGGTCCAGCTTCCACTGCTGGAATCTTTGTCTTTACACTGAGAAGTCGGTCCACAACACGAGGAAGTGAGCTGGCAGAAAACTGGGTCACACACTTCCTCGGTCTTTGATGTTTTCCTGTATGTGAGTCAGCGGCGGTTGTAAACAGCTCTGCAAATACAATTCCTGTTTGTCTGCAGCAGCAGCTGCTGCTCTCACAAGTTCCCTGAACTGACCGCCACGGCAGGAACGCTGTTCGTGTGACCTCATCCTCTTTCTTTGTGTGAGACCTCATCCTCTTTCTTTGTTTGTGTATGTATGAGGCTGACTGTAATCCTTCAGTGTGTGTGAGATAAACAGGAACATCAGTTGAACCAAAGAGGAGATTAATAAAGCTCTCACATAACAACACTCATAGAAAACAGTGAGCAGCTCTGTTGGTGCCTGTAGGGGACCTGTGGTGGTCGTACTGTAGGTCAGGATCACTCCCAGCTGCTGAGGGTCCTCAGTGTTTAGAGGCAGGGTATAAATAAAGACGTAAGCTGTGGACCAACAATAGTCTCACAGTTGGTGTTGAAATGGAAAGCAGGAGGTCCAGTTTGATGGCTCATCAGGTTTATCTTTTGAGTCTGATATTTAACAGTTTAAACAAGACGAAGAGTCTACAGCCATGTTAGCAGCTGTGTGAGGCTTACAGCTAAATGCTAACATGCTCATAACGTCAACATGTTAATGTTTAGCTGGTGTAATGTTTCAGTTTACACATTTAAATTTATTCATTTGGCAGAAGCTTTTGTCCAAAGCAACATGAGAAACACGTAGAAGCCACCGTAGATGCCATGTTTACTATATTATTTTAATCTGCTAATTAGCAACAATACAATGTACAGTTGGAAAACTTTGACCTGCTGGTGGCGCTAAATGAAAAGTTAAAGGATCACTAAAGTCATTAGGATTAATCCTCTGGGCATAATGAATGTCTGTACCAAATTTTATGGCAATCCATCCAATCGTTGTTGAGATATTTCCAAAAGTGGTGGATGGACCAGACCGACTGACTTTGCCATCTGCCACACCACCAGCAAAGCTACAAATATCACATTTGCCATTTAAGATCCGTGCATATAAACAAAATGATAAAAAGAGGAGGATGCAGTCACTTTAATGCCACAGCCTCTGTATGTGGGGATCTGTGCCGAAGGGGATGAGGTGGCAGGTGTGAGAGTAAATGAGCAGATCATTTTTATGAATGATACCACAGAGGTTGGGAAAAAGATGCTGAGACTGTGTGAACTGCTGCAGATTAATCTCCCTGTGGAATCCAGTGTGGATGGGTCCTACTTCTAAAGCCTTCCTGTGCGCCAGCTACAGTTGATTAGAAATCCTGTTTGATGCAGTAATTAATCACTCCGTCCGTCAAAGCAGTAAAACTGCACAGCGTCATTGCACCATTGAAAGTGTTCTTATTAAGAGTGTTCGGTATGTGACGTCAAATAACCAGGATTACTTGACTTCTTCAGTATAGTAAGATCTGGCTGAGGATCAGGGTCACACAGTGATACCTCTTTGAATCTTTCAGAGCGTGTGACCAATGTTAAAGGATTTGTATTAATTAAATGTCAAGTATGCATTACTCTGAGGCTCAGACATTTCATGGTCACATTGTCTACACCACCACGCTGCTATTTTTGCCCTGATTTGATCCAATTCAATGTCTCATACAAAATGTATTCAAATCCTCCTGAGAGAATTTAGAGTGAAGGACACATTTTTGAAGTTTAAAGAGTCCGACTTCAAGCAGAGCTCTCAAGTAGAGTTTTTACTGAGGAACCAGACCTGCTGATCTTGTAGCCAATCCCCAAAGCTGCCAAAAGCAGGGAAATTTATGGTAAACCTCCAGCTTCCAAAACAGAAACTGATAAGAAAGTTGAAGTTTCTTTAATCCCACTCAAAAGCTCTTTGAAATAATCAGACTGTGGTTTGATGTGAAAATTGAACGTGGGAGCCGTATACACTGTATAATCTGGACTATATCAGCGCCTTTGTTTAAAAGAGGTATCACCAACATGATTTTGCCCGAAAGATACAACATGCATAGACTAAATAAACCATCTACAACACAGAAAATTAGACATTTTCTCCCTTTTCAATATTTTTCACGGCTGTGCTACTCTGTCATGCACAGTCTAGTAAGACTCTTTATTTTTATGCATAGTTGGCCTCAAATTTTGAACCCTGAAGTGCTTGTTGATGAGGTTTAATGGTTTAAGTTATTAAAATAATTTGCATGTAAACTGAAGTCATGTTACTGTAATGGCCCTCCAATATTCCCTTCCATGACGACAAGCAGCACAGCATGAACTTCACATTGCTCTGACTAGTTATGTGCCTGAATAGTCACAAATGGACAGTGCATCTCTTTTACCACATAACCTCCTTCTTGCTGGCAGAGGACATTTGGATATTTCCTCTGCAGTAACACAATGTCCTCACAGTGTGACACATAAAAGAACATAAAATAGAAAAGACAAGATAGTAGAGGTTTGAACAATATTCATAATCACCATTTGAACTTGGGTGAACTTAAACCATGTTTATGCAAAAGACGAACTACAAAAGGCAACTTTAAGGTGAAAATATAGGCCTGGCATTGGTGGCTGTGTAAGAAATATGGCACAATGTAAAAATGTATAAAAATATCATGCTTTGAGGGCAAAGTGTGTGTTTGCGAAGAAATCTGGAAACCATTTTAACTATTATGTAAGATACAGCTATCGGTCTGAAATCTTCTCCTGAATGAAGAACTGGGTCAGGCTTAAATATAAACGAACTGGATACCTTGCAAGGGATAGAAGGTACGTCACTGCTTTATTTATTCATTGCTTATTTTGTTTGAGCTATATTTGCTTGTCATTTTTGCTTCCGTTGCTGTCAGTGCGGAAATTGTTAAAATGTTTTGGTCGGTCCAGTCTTTTTCGACGATCTTATAGTGAAATTTTATATTATGTATGCAACAGGCAGGAAGAAAACCGATCAAATTTTGTCAGATTGCTTATATACTGTTCAAAGACATGTAATGGAGGATACTGTGTATGTTTGTTATATAAACATATAGATAAGAAGCACACTTCAAATGATGATAATGATAGAAATTATGTAGAAAAGAAAATACAAAAGATACTGATTGGCCGTAAGCATGAAAACAATTTAGTTTAATTTCTATGTTGGAAAATACGTTTTGCACAAATGTTGCCGAAATCATAAATCTAAATATCTTGAATCTGGTTTAAACTATTCGGGATTATTTAATTGCTTAATTGGGAAACTTAATCTCAAACCTTAGTCCATTCATTTTTAAAACACTGCATTAAAATCTGTATAATTTATTATTACTCTAAAAGAGTAGGGTGGATCTCTCTCTTACTATTGTTTATTTATCCTACATGTCAGACACACAAACACAGCACCTGCCCTTCTATTGGTCCACACGCGCTCAAACATCTGTGCACGTTCCCGAATGTGTGGGCATGCGCAATGACAATGAACAGGTGCATGACGCGCATCCAGTCGTTGTTCTCAGCATTATTGTTTGTATTCATTTCCAACAGTCAGACGTACATTATTTCTGAACTAAGCTGTCAGAGGTGATGGTTTAACCTGTTCTAGCCGCTGTACAGGTGTAAACAGCCTCAGGTCAATTAGGCTAGCTTAATCAAAATTTCATGTGGCTGCTGATTGATACGAGGCGCACGAGCCCATGGTGGAGGTGATGCGTAGCTTTCTCGCGCTGAATGTGCGTTTCCTCGTTGTTAGAGAAAGAAAATTGCACACGAGGCTAAACAAAAGGTGGTTTTAACGCCGTTAATAAGGGTAAAAAGACACGTAAAATAGTATCTAACTGCAACATCCACCTGGCGACGGTGGACTACATCTCTGGGAAGGCTTCGCGAGAAAACGGCATTATCGCGACCCACCAAACCAAACTAAACACCGCGTTCCGGCGGTGAAAAACAGCTAAAGGTTGAAGCGCTCACCTGCCCGGTCACCTTTATCCGGAAGCCTCCTCGGTCTGAGATACAGCGGGCTCTCTGAGACGTCTCCGGCGGTCTCCTCGCAGTTGTTCGAGCACGGCTGCAGGTCCTGTTTAATCTATGCGGTCACTTTCACAACACCGAAGCCAACAGCAACCCACACAAACTGCTATCTTTAACGAGACCTTACCTAAAACGGCTCGCGCGCTCTTACAAATAGCTCCATTGATTAAAAGCCAATTGGCTGCCCCGTGAGCACTGATCCCGATTCCCGAAGAATGTCCGGGAAGGTTTTCTGATGACAACCGCGTCTTCCGCTGTGGTACCCCGGTGTGAAGTTGAAGCGTGTCCGCTGCCGTCGATATGAAGCCCGTACAAGAGCAGCAAGAACACACTCTAACTTGCAAATGTACTTGTCCTTGTGGTATAGTGACATCTAGTGGCAGCGGCGAGAAGCGCACGTACGGTTGGTTTTATTCAAAAATAAATGAAGAAATACCAAAGCGTGTGTCTATTTAATACTTTCATTCCATTCAGTTCTTTATTGTAAAGAGATTGATTTTGATACAAATTATTTACATTTTTGGCCAAAGAATAATAGATAGAGGGGAAGACAGACAGAGAGAGAGAGAGAGAGAGATTTGCATGCACATTAAATAATTAATCTGGAAAGCCACAAAGTCCAGTGCTGGTTGTGACTTGAGAATCTCACTGTGGTTTGATTGTTGATGAATCAAAGGACCGGATCGGGGGGATATGGGTTAACATTGGGCTCATTTACCACTGATCACCGTAGTCTGAGCTATAAGAAAAGGGGGAAAAAGCAGGTTAATCAAGACTGAGACAGCATGAACATGACGTGACCAATAAAATGAGTAAACCCACAATGAGATAAAATGCTAATCAACGCTCACTTGAACAGTAAAGTGATTTAACAAGGAGCTCAAGAACTGCAACATAAACAGCGATGGGATCCTTCTGCAGCAAGACTTGCAGCAGTAAAACAATTTAACAATATTTTGGACCAATACTGGCTGGGCTGTGCTGTTACTATTTGAAATGAGGCACAGACTCATTTATTAGGCAGATGCATTGACCAAAAATGTTTTTCACACTCGAAAAAATTAGAGTAGACAGCAGGCAAAAAAATGTGTTAACTTCAAATTGTATTGGAAGATGAAACATTACTTGATTTAATTTCAGGTATTCTCTCAATAAATGTCAAGATCTGCCTTTATTTGTAATGACAAACCAGTTATCTGTCATATTTCAATTCATAGTGGGGATTGTGGCTGATCAGATCTTTCCCCTTCCCATCCTGGTGGTGCAGTTTTAATTAAATATTGGACATTTCCTTTGCTCACTTATTTTCTGGCTTTCCCGCATCTTCAATTTTAGGCACACAACAACTGTTGATTTTCAAAATCACTTAAATCAGAATCAGTCTTTACAAGCCTAAAGTCATTGAACCAGGCATGTTCTCTCATCTGTTTCTCTCACCGTGGTTCAGCGTCTTGGCTGGAATCAGCCCCAAGCAGCAGCCACGCCATCGCCTGCTCGGGGGTCGACCTCTTCCCATACCTGCAGAAAATCAAACACCAGCCATGAAACGAATGCAATTAAATATCATAGCTGGAGATTCTCATTGACCCCGTCTCTGCTTTACGCCGGCGGTCGCTCAGTCAGCAGTTCACTGGGCGCTCTGGTGGCGTGACCCTCCCATCGGCCTCGCTGTGAATTTCAACTATTTGACATCTTTTTTTTTGTGAACAAGGCAAGTTAGCTCACACACCCTGTTGAGCTTTTATCAGTGCCGCTTCTCTGTTTGGTCCCAACCACAGATGAGACGAGCAATTATATGAGAGAGAAGGAGAATTTTCAGGTTCACAGCCCAGTGTCCAGCGAGGCAGACACAACAAGCTCCTCCGCCTTTGTCTTTTCAAGTGTCTTTACTAAAATCAATGTCCTGGCCACTGAAGAGAAACCCTGCCTTTGCTTGAGGCAAGAGGGGCTACACTGTGAGGCCTCTGAGTGCAATGATAGATCCAGCCTCTAATTACAGACCAGGGGGGTCAGTGGTGAGAATATACACCCAGTATTTTCTCCAGCTGGAACCACATAACTCATTCCTTGGTATTGTACATGCTCTTATCAAGCAGGGATAGCGTGTTTGATCGCAGTTACTACTTATCTGATCAACACTGTGAAAATTCTGTGCTACATTTCAAAGTCCTAAAGGTGAACCTACTATCATTTAACTATTACATATTCTGCCATTGATTTTCACCTGGCGAGACACAAAAGGAAATGATTGGGATGTTGCGGTACGGCTATAACAAGATGTGGGGTCACAGTGGAGTCCATTTCTCACAGCAATGCAACGTCATGTAAGAATATCGGGCCAAGAGTCCTCCTTGGCCTGCCGAAGAAGGGTTGGACTCTTGGGTAACATCTGAGAAGCCTTGACGTAGGGTGGAAACCAGGCCTTTCTGAGTGAAGTCATGCCACAACTGTGAGGGCTCGATCCCCCCCATGTGGCTCTCCTGGCTAACTCGTCCTTGAGCCAGAGACTTAATCCCTGGCAGCACAGGGGGTGGACTACCTGTCTGACCCAGCCAGAGGATGAAAAGATACCAAATCACTGCAAGTTTTTCCGCTTTTCTTAGTCCTTCAGCTTTTCCAGGTGACATATGCGGTGGTGAAAAGTAACTAAGTATACTTACTCAAGTACTGCACTGAAGTACAAATTTGATGCAATTTACATTTCCATTTTCTGCCACTTTATACACCTACTCCATTACATTTCGGAGGCAAATATTGTACTTTTTACTCTAATGCATTTATTGGACAACTTTAATAATTTGTTACTTTGCAAATTTAGTTTAAGAATACAAAATATAATCAAAAAATGAATTAGGATAAAACATTATCAATTAAGAAAAACACTTGAACCTGAAGAGGAAATTCACAAGCTACCCTGCAGATAAACTATATAAAGTAGTTAAACCACCTTTACCAGCTTCAACATTAAAGTTAGCACATTATTGCATCAATAATTGTAATTCAATAATCTAATATGTATTTTTCTGAAATATACCATTCAGCATGAGTACTTTTACTTTTGGTACTTATGTACTTATACTCAAGTCAAAATTTAAATGCATGGCATTTACTTGCTACTTTTACTTAAGTACAAGATCTGAGTATTTCCTACACCTGCGGATATATGTATTGATAGAAGACTTGATGATTCCCACAAACTCACAAACCTGCTGCATCCCTGAGGCTGTCGTTCAAAACTTCAGCTACAGTGCTAAATAAACTCTGGTGGGATGTGCGCTCTGGGAATCTCCAACACTGGAGGAGCTCCTGCATCGTTTGGTTAAAGGAGATGTTTAAACAGGGCTTCCTGTTGTTGCAACAGGCTCTGTGTGTTTGTGTAGGTGACCATGATGCAATGAATACATTCAGGTTGCCAATACCACACCTACGAACGCTACCTACGACACGGTATAGCTCCACTGATTCAAAATGAAAATGGGAAGTGCCGTCTTCCTGTAGTTTCCTGTCGGGTGCACTCAAACAAGTTTACGTTCACACACTTGTATCTACGGGCCCCACGCACGCGCCGCTTGACGCCACTCTCGGATCACGTAGTGGTGACTGTCAGTGGAAAAGAAATTTCATTACTCACACACACCAGTTTCTGCAGCTTTCCAGCTCTCTGCAAGTGGTTTTCCTGTGTCCTCAGGGATAAGTCTAAAAAGGTAAGCAACACAACTGTCTGCATTTCCAGTAAATCTTTCGAAAAGCGTCTTTTGGTGATCTGGTGCCTGCTGCTGACACTGAGAATATGAAGCTGGTTGTGTTTTGCATGTCTGCAATCTTCTGCTGTTCTTTGGACAGCACGCTGACAAACAAGACGGACAGAACGCTGGAGAGGAGAAAATTACAAGAAGTCCACAGATGGCTGAGTGTCGTGAGACTGAACCTGCAGGTAGGTTCCTCTGCATTTTCTTTTTCGTGACTTTGTCCATGTATGGTCGCGCTTATCGTCACTAAATGTACTGTTGGCTTGTGTCTTGCAGCAAAATGAGCAGATGCTGAGTACTCCACCAAGGAATATTGAGGTAAGCCAAACTAACTTGTATTCAAAATAACGTTGACAGTATGGTCACATTTAATATTTGTGGTTGCTTACTCATTGTTGTTATTCTCCCACTTACTGTTGTTACTAATTGTCATGTGCCGGCTACTGTAGGAGTACATCAAATGATGTGTGAAAGCTCACGATGTCTGGGGTAAAGCGATGTAACTCATCAGCTGGGCTTAGAAAATTACATTTTAAAATATATTTAGACTTTATTTCACATCTTCTGCTAGTTCATGTAAAAAAAAAAAAAAATGTTAAAATTAATTCCAGACCTACAGAACATGAGACATGAGCAGTGCAGAGCTAACAAAGCTACATCTAAAACTACATCTGTCACAGTTTACAGAGTAAACTGAAATGTGAGCAAATATTTTTAGGTTAAGTAATTTTTCTATTTGATACAGTAGACATGGAATTTACTAAACCGAATGAAGTATTGGAAATTATTAATAACAGCACTATTGTAATGTGTCTTGAGTTTCATAAGAATATTTAAGTTAAACAATGTTCTAGAGAACAAACTAACATTCTCAAAAATTTTCCACCGTGCATTTAGTTTTTTTGCAAAGAATTATTGGTGTCAGTGGTGTTAGAATTTTATTAGCCATAGAAAATGTAAATCTTAATCAAAATAATATCAAAATATTATAATCATTAAAACAGTTATTACAATAATGGCATTTAGCTTCAGTGCCTTACTGGTCATGTAGATTTAGTAAAATTAGACCTAATAAAAAGGAAAGCCAACATTTTGTGATATTAAACAAAACTATTATGGCCAAAACAATCCCACTAACAATCTGAATACGTGCACTTGACTTCAAATAAATGTCTTTTAACATCAACTGCCTTACTTGTAAATTCAGATCAGCCCTCTTTCTTGTCAGGGCTTATGCTCTTCGATGAGTCAAGTCAGGAGCTTGCTCTGTGTATTTTCTCACAGCTTCCGTTGCATTCTCAAACGAAATGTGATGAGTAATCAAGCGAGAGAGCAGACAAAACCATGACACTTCCTCACAGCACCTTACAAACTCAAAACGTTCCCTAGCATGCTAGAAGACATTTGAGTCAATCTCTTGTTTAAAAACTTGCAAATTACAGCTTATCTTGAACCACAAAATGATAAGGATACCTGAGTGGGCGTCACGCCGCGATTTTGCAAAATAAAACTTAATACTTCGAACAAAAATAACTACACTACAGAGCAAAAATTGCACCAGGATTTGTGACTGTCAGCGACAAGAAAGCTCCGAGTCGGCTGTTATTGTTTCTGATTGTTCGGTTTGCATTCTGAAGGAATATTCTAACCAACTAAATCTTTGAGCAGACACACTGATCTAAAACTATGATTTGACCCGAGCGGGTTGGGTTCATAAGCATCACACACTGCAGCAAGAGTATCTAAACAGAAACCAACTGTTTCAGTTGGAAAAAATGTGTCATCTCATCACTTTCATTTAGATTTCTGGAGGGAAACAATTCAAACAAAAACTTCCAAAGCACTTTCAGGAAAAGAAACTTTAAAATAGTGTAAACTTTATTTGGTTAAGTTTCAGTTAACGTAAAAGTGTTATGCATGTATGTGATTTGAAAGTCAACTGCAGTGATGAAGTCATGACATGAAACCAGAAACAACAGCTTTCTTGGAAATGTTTTGATAGCAGTGATGGAAGAATTTTTTTTCTCCCTCAAATTATTACATGTAGAATTGTAAAAATCACCAAGTAAAAACTAACGAATGTTGCTGAATGAGATCTATGGTCGACAAAATACAACTTTTAAAGCTCTACCTTCTTTTTCATGGTTAATCTGACATGTGTTTAGGGGGATAATCCATATGAAATATTGTTATCTACATAACAAAGAGGCCAAACACTGATACATGTTGGTGTGGTATTGGTTTGTACTCACAAACACTGTTTTCCCTTTCGTTATGTAACAGGACTGCTGCTGTCTGTCAGCACTGCATTGCTTCCGGACCAAACTGAAGGCACAATTCAACATCACGGAGCGAAGCAAACTTTACAGGAGCCTTAATAATCCCATCACTGTAAGTGAATGGGCGGGGGCAATTAATTAAACAATGTATCTGATGCATATCTCAAGTACAACGTCAAGTTTGCAGTCGTATATTTCTAAAACTAACAAATTTATTTTATCCATTTCAGGAGCAAGGCGTGGACTACTGTAATTCAGGAAACGTCCGGGTAAGAGAATATTTCATCAGTATTTGCTCCAGATTTTTCTCTGTTATTTCCTAATTTGTGGCCTCCTGGTGTTTCAGTCTAAGTGTTGCATGTGTTACACTCACAGTAGATGTTCATTAGTAAGTGAACTTCTTGTGTTTGCCTGTTTCCCTTTAGCCCACCTGCCAAGACTGCGACTCACATCCAAAGGAAAATGCCAGTGAGTTTTTCAACAGACTGGAGTCTCTTATTCAAAGGGTAAGAGTGTTTCCTTCTTGTTTTATCGTAGCATAAGGAGAAGGTGGCTGAAAATCTGCAGCACTACATGTCATGAATGTTGTAAAGATGTGAATATAAGAAACAATGACTGATGTGATAATGTTTTCTTCCCCTCTTCAGGCCATAGACAGACTGAGCATGAACTGAGAAGAGGCGAAGATCTATTTGTGACCAAGCATTGAATGTAGAGAAGACACTACGCTGAAAAGATGCCTAACATGTTATAGCCTTCTGAATATTTAACTGTACTTATTTAATATTTATTTAGATAGTGGTGGTGAACCACTCAAGCTATGAAGAAGGTTGAAAGCTGGAAAGCTGCTTTGCCGCCACCCAGTGGACTTGGCAGTTTTGGTTTTCTTCTTCACTTTTTCACTGAAAGTGAAAGTTAATTTATTGATTTGTAGTTATTGTAGTTCTTAAAGAATACAAAGTGTACAATGGCATTTATACTGTGTATGACATGCCTTAGTGCAGAAATTATTTTATTGAAATAACTGTACCATTTGAGAATATTAAATTGATTGCAACACACAGGTTTTGGTCTGTTTGGTGTGTTTGTGGGATGACATAAAAGCTTCCAGCAGAGGTTGATACTTTAACTTCTTATCAACTGTGTCAGTTTGATGGGCAGTTGCCCTTCATAAAAGGTCATAATTTCATGTCCAACAACTCCAAACTCTACCTCATGAACCACTGCTGTCCAACAACTAGCTTTAATTTTAGCGCTACACATTTT
>JAPZEA010000014.1:15262037-15275197 GCA_029783685.1 Heniochus monoceros | reverse complement strand
CCTGGATGTTTGATCAGCATTATGAGAGGACTGCAGGAAGAGGGGAAGAGAAGAAGAGGGAAGAGAGGAAGAGTACGAGGATGTTAATCTGCAGCATATTTTAAACACGTTTCTTCATCACTTTTTCTGCTTTGATTAAATGTTGATTTCTGTTTCTAGAAAAGAAGAAGCTGCAGACAAGTGCAGATCTCTTTGTGTCGCATGTTATGTAGTATTTTGTAGCATGTTGTCGTGTTGTTTTGTAGTATTTTGTAGTATTTGGTGGTATGTTGTGGTGTTGTTGTTTTGTAGTATTTTGTAGTATGTTGTCATGTTGTTTTGTAGTATTTTGTAGTATGTTGTGGTGTTGCTTTGTAGTGTTTTGTAGTATTTTGTAGTATGTTGTGGTGTTGTTTTGTAGTATTTTGTAGTATGTTGTGTTGTTTTGTAGTGTTTTGTAGTATTTTGTAGTATGTTGTTGTGTTGATTTGAGGTATTTTGTAGTATTTTGTAGTATGTTGTTGTGTTGTTTTGTAGTATGTTGTCGTGTTGATTTGAGGTATTTTGTAGTATTTGGTGGTATGTTGTCGTGTTGTTTTGTAGTATTTTGTAGTATGTTGTTGTGTTGTTTTGTAGTGTTTTGTAGTATTTGGTGGTATGTTGTGGTGTTGTTTTGTAGTATTTTGTATTATTTAATTTAAAGGATAATTCCGGTGTGGGTCTCTTATTTTCATAGTTTTGGCTGCTATGGGCAATGGGTAATAACAGCATTGTACTCACCAAGTTCATTGCTGGGATCTGGGAATGCGGCCACATCACTAAAAACAAGTCAGACGGGGCAAAAACACGAGCATTCAGACGATTATAGAGCTTTAAAACAAACCTCCAGGTTAGCCGGAGCAGAAAACAAAGGCAAATTGTGAAATTAATCCCCAAACTGTCCTTTACAATCACCCATTGCGGTTTTGGCGTCTTTACAACAATCTGACTGCTTGTTTCTGCAATGTTGCTGTGTTCCTACATCTCTGCAACTAATTTGGTAAGAAGTGTTTAACGATGAAAGTTGTAATTAATAGGAATTATCCTTCACCTGTTAGGTAGGTTATTCCATTAAGAATGAACATTTTTTGGTCAGAGCTTTTCTGTAGTAATGATAGTTGACAAACAAGATGGTTTTGATCACATTGAGGTTCCTTGAAGTAAATATTCACAAACGGGGCTTTTGGCCTTAATTGTGTCTACCCTGGAGTCCTTTGGGGCCACCTAACCAGAACCGGTTTGTACTGTATACACTAATGTATTCAAGATGACTATTGGAAATTAATGTCACAGTGATGTAGTGTGACAAAGAAAAACAATGAATACTTTTATTCAAAGAGTGTGTTTGTAGTATGGGTGGGCCCTGCTGCAGCTGAACCTCTCACCAGCATACCATTCTCTGTGCATTTACAGACAAATTTTTGTGGTTTTAATACAATTCCCATCAATGCAGACAAAATGCTCATCTTCCCCATGGTTAGCCACTCTCTCAACTATTTCAACTTCTAAGCTGGTATGTGTGTAGTCTGTGTGGGAGCTGAACCCACAACCCCACTGTCATGGCATGTCCCATGCTCCAACCCGCTAGGCAATCAGCACCAGCGTCGAAACCCCAAAACACATGCTCTAACCAAAATAATTCCCTCTAATTGGGTACCAACAAAACAACATTATGCCTCAGATCTCGCTCTGACAAAAACCCAACGTCAATATTTCTCCAACAAACCAAACTCGGGTGAACCCCCACCCCTCCTCCGCATCTCAATCCTCCTTAACAAAACAACTCTTCGCTCACTGTGGTGCCAACCCTAATCACTTCCCTCAGCACCAGGTGGTTCTCATTGACTGGGGCCCAGCTCCTCCGCTCGGCAAAACGCTTCGCCAGAGGAAATTGGCTCGTCCACGCGTGCGTATTGCTCACGAGCGCTATTGAGCAGAGTCGTGCGGGCCCTCCAACGCTGCCGTTGGCCTTTGCTCGGGCTCTTTGAGCAGCCTGGCTCGCTGTACAGAAACAGCTGCTGCAGCGTGCACTGCACCATCCAAAGAAACAATTAGAAACACCCTTTTCCTATTACTTCCCACCATTAACCGCCATTGTGTGGAATTAGTGGCAGTCTATGGAGTAAGTGGATTCTAATTCATGCCCTCTTTTCATGGGCCGCGGCTGCTGCAGTGGCTTTCCTGTGCTAATGAAGAGGATGAAAGAGAAGTGTTAATCAAACTGAGCATCTCATCTGTGGTAATAAGGAGCAGAAGAGAGGCCTTGGAGTGTCTCCCTAGTGATGTTTGTGTGTATGTGGGCAAGTGTGTGTGTGTGTGTGTGTGTGTGTAGGGGGACGTGACTTTAACATGAATCTGTAGCTATATGTTACTCCGAGACTGAATTGAAGGTTTTGTAAACTGATTGTCAGTTACACAAAATAAAACAAAAAGGAATGCAGGAAATAATGTGTGTGCCTGAGCCTTGTTTTCTAATTGCTTAGCCTCAGCTCAGAGGGAAGAATGCCCCACTATGGGCCAATCCCTCTCAGCTAGCAGCCTTTCATCCATCCCAGGCTCCCTCGTCTTGGACCACAGTGCTAAGCAGCGGGGTCTGATTAGATTTAAATGTCAGGAGAGATAGGACAATACAGTTATCTTCCAAATTATAGCCCATTAAAGGGCCTAAGCAGTGTGCCTCCTTCCTCAGCTAACTAATCACCAACCAGATTCATCATCTCACAGACTGGGGCATAATTTGGGGGGCTGTGGTTTCCCTTGCCTCTCTTTTCTGTGTGTGTGTGTGTGTGTGTGTGTGTGTGTGTGTATCACGGCGTGTGCAAGGGCATCCAGGAGTGTCTGTAATGTGTGATCAGTGTGTGTGCATGCTGTGTGTGTGTTGCTCTGGAGGGAGCTGGTTTAGCGCCCCAGGCCAGTGCCCCATTAAAGAGAAAGAGAGAGAGACAGTGAGTGTGTGTGTGTGTGTGTGTGTGAAAGAAAGAGAGAGAGAGGCTCATTTAGACAACAGGAGGGGCGGACTGTGCTCCACCTGCAGCCAGCCAACAGACAGACAGACAGACAGACAGACAGACAGTGGGACCAGGACTTGGAGGCCTTCCATCTGCCCCCTCCTAATTCACCTGCTGTCCTTGGGGTGTCATAGGGAGCCACTCGGCAAAATAATGGAGTCTCCATCTTCTGGTCTGTTATGTGACATCATTTTTTTTAAACTCTTCTTCTGTTGCTTCCATCCCATATTTCATTCTTCTTTCCTTCCACCATCCCTTCTTTCCTGTCTTTGTTCTTTAATTCAGTCTTCCTTCCTCATCCCCTCTCGTTCCTCTGTAAGGAACCCTGTCGCTGATGCGCACGCATTACAGTTTTCATCCCATCATCGTGGAGGTGGTGATAGTCGGGAGGGTGGGGGGTCTTATGGAGGAATGAGGAAACCGGAGGTATAGGACTCATATCTCAAGGTGGTTTCCTTCATATCCTCGTCTCTCTTGGCTGCTTCGCCTCTTTCCACATCTCCATTTCCTGTCCTGCCCACCTTACAGTATTCATCTTCTATTCTTCTCCTCCACGTTGGCTCCGCTCTCCTCCATGCTGTTTTTCAAATTTTCTCCCTCTTCCTCTATCTTTCACCTGATCCTTTCTCGGTTCTTTCATCTCTCCTTCTACTCCATCTCTCTTTTCTTCCCTCTTATCGGTCTTTGAGACCCCCCCCACGCCACTGCTCCATCATGGAGCTACTTATATTGGGCTCTGACTTCATACCTACGCTGGCGATTTATGCACAGGAGCCCGGGCGATGTGCATTAGGGCCCCTGCCGTACGACATCACATTATGGATCGCGCTATAAATAGCCGCTGTGCGTCCTGTAAAAGCTTTTCATTACATAGAGATATCGTTCGATCAATATAAGCCCTGCGCTAAATCTAATTACCAAAACAACCGGGGCTGAAAAAATATACATGTATTTTCGAGGTGATCAGGCAAGCAGAGTCAGCCACTGTTTTGACCAAAGAGGTTTCAAGAGGACTCTTAACAAAATAAATAGGCCATTTTAAGTACAAGGCACGAGATAATTGGGATGTGGGGAGTATGAGAAAGAAAAAATGGAGGGCTGAATGAGGAGGAGGAGTGGCTGATGGATAATAGAGGAAGGAAAATACACAAGGTTTATGCATGCTGTACACTGTCTGGTGCATACACGGAGGCACAGGCATACTGTCCTGCTCTGAGTGAGTTTATACACACACACAAATGTACAGTAGATGCACAAACACAGATTATGTTACCACCGGGCCCCAGCTGAAACTCCATGGGAGCCGCTGGTCTGGGCCAGGCACACAGCAGACCTTCACACGAGGTGCAGCTGTAGGAAGACTGGGGAGAAAAACTAGAGGGAAAGAGAGAGAGAGAGAGAGAGAGAGAGAGAGAGAGAGAGAGAGAGAATAGGAGGAGCCCAGGGTGTCATTTCTCTCTCTGTCAGCTCCCTGCCTCCCCCATTCTCCCTCCCTTCCCCATCACCCCCTGAGATGTGGATGCTTCGCGGGGACAATTACCGACTGACACTTCATCATGGGCCGCGCGACAGGCGCTGACGGCCCTCGTCCAAACAAATGATGCTGGGGTCGAGGTTGCGGGCCTGCCTCCGAGTCTGCCTGCCTGTAGCCCCGCAGCATGGCCCTGCACTGCATTAGCAAGCCGCGCACACACACACACACACACACACACACACACACACAGAAAAAAAAGCTACATTAAAAGAGACTCCTCTCAACCAACCACCTCCTTCCTTTAAGAAAAACACATTTATCAGCAGTGGGGGATGGTGGGTGAGGCGGATGGGGGGGGGGGGTTCGATAGAAGGATGGAGGGTGCGTGGGGGTGCTACAGTACTGTCAAACCTCATCCCCCTTAGGTAAAGCGAGAGCTCTTCATCTTTGTGAGGCAACTAGGACTCTCACACACACACACACACACACACACAAAAATAGTCCCTAACCCTCCACACACACAACTAATCAGATAATGGGGTTAAATAGCATCTTAAAAAAGCCAACAAGGCAAAAAAGCCAGCAATCAGCACAGTGACACCAGCATGCATCAATTAACCCTGTGTCTTTGTGGAGCAGAGATAACACTCTGACCCTCCCCCCTCCCCCACAGTCCCCCCTTCCACAAGCAAAACGATCAACTCACTCCTTTGCCTTGAGAGCAGCTAACTTTAGATCCAGAAAGTAGGCCAATTGCTAATAGTTAAAAAAGGGGGCAGCATATAGTGTTTAAGTTAAAAAAAAGAAAAGAAGAGAAAAGAAAAGAAAAGAAAAGAAAGGAAAAAAAAGAAAGGCATGTGGAGGACCTGCTGGTAGCGGTCCCTCAGCTGAGAGCCTGAACCTGCAAATTAATAAATGCTGCCTGTGATCTCAGCCCAGGGAGGCCGATGAACAACAATTGAGACAGACATCAAACGCTTGACTAACGCTGAAACAACACTTGGTAAAAAGCTCGCCGGTCTCCGAACACGCTCACCACTGTACATGTCGGATGGAGAGGAGGAGAGAGAAGGAGAGACAGAGAAGAAAGCGAGACGGAGACAGCATAAACAATGAAACATTTATCAAAGCGAGGAGTGCGGCATCTTCTGCGCTGCACGGGCAGACTGCTAATGCAGGTGGCATTGTTGTTGTGGTATTCTGGCGCTGCCACTGCCAGCGGGCGATGAGCTACTGTGCTTCAGGTTTGTCAAAAACCTGTTCCCTACTGGCACGATACATAGTGGATGCCCTCTGCTATCCCCAAGGAACTCAGTTTGCATTGCTATGCGATTCTCTCTGCCTTTATTATCACGTTCTTTTCATTCATACTCCTGATGTTTTCCCTATTGACAGCCCCACTTGATAAATGTGTTTATGGCATCTCTCACGTCTACAAACCCCTGCACAAGGCACTGTCTAAGATAAATAAAAGGAGAGCTGGGAGGGGTGCGAGGGAGGTGGGGTGGGTAAAAATGAAGGGCAGGAGAGAAAAATACAGAGCGAGAGCCATACGTCATGTTGGAAAGGCCCTTGAGAATGCTTTCAATCTTTCCATCAATATTCAGCGTGCAGGCCTGTATACGCCATCATTAAAAAGGGACGCTTCCCTGTTTATTTATCATAAGGACACATGGCTGACAGCTTCCTGTAAACAAGTCGTGTGTTTATATATGTGCATGTGTGTGTGTGTGTGTGTGTGTGTGTGTAAGCAGGCATGAGGGCAAAGGAGGGATTTTAACAGTGAAAAGCACTTTATTCATGGTTTTGAAGGAGAGGGATGATTTCGGCATCGCAGGACAGGCAAGCCCGTGTTGATGCCATCCATAATTAATGACTGGCTGGGTCTAGCTGCCAGAGAGGAAGGAAGCTAAACCGTTGGTGACTTATCAGTGCCCGCACACACACAGACACACACACACACACATGCAGACACCCACAGAGAGTATCTCAGGGTGAAACGGAGGACTTCACCTTCCTGTGGCCTGTTAGCTGTGACTTAGTGGGATCACTCTGCCCTCTAGATAGAGCTATCAGGCAGCAGGGAGGCAGGCTGAAAGAGAGACTTTTACTCTAGCTCATTAACCGTAAGATGAAAAGGAAAGAAAGTAGAAAGGGGTGGATGGAGGAGAACGGAAAGGATTGGCTGAGGGTGAAAAGGTCAAAGGTGAACTTGCTGAATAATGGCAAAGATCTCTGACACTTGTGGAATGAAACCCTTGAGAGGGGCTATGTGAGGGGCTACCAGGTTGGATTTATTAGCATACCTGTAATGAAGGGACAGCTGCACACCTCCAGTATGATTAAAACTGTGACGTCTGTTTGATTACAGATTTATTTTAGAATTGAGCCAAACTCTTAAAGGAATAGTTCAACATTTTGGGCATTATTTGCTTTCTTGCAGAGATGAGAAGATTGGTACCACTCTCATTCAGACTGGACTGAAGTATGTTGAAATATTTCTTTGACATTATTCCTTTGAGGTGAGGAGAACCAGAACAGAGAAGGCGCAGACGCTCCAACAGAGAAGGAAAACAGAATAGCAAAGAAACTGAATATTCATGAGACCAAGATGACGCCAAGAAACTGATTATTAACATTGTTTGTGCACTTTTTGCACTAATGTCTGTGTTTGCTGTCGGGTGCCTGAATTCCTGAAACAGTTTTATGGGTTCAGGTTACCTTAGCTTCAGGCAGTAGGCCATGGACAACTGACAGTTTGTCAAAAACGTGATAAGTTGGGCTAAAAGCTGAGTAAACAGGGAGGGAATAACGCACCTTTTTGAGAGAAATGTTGCACAATGGTGGCATTAAACACTTCCCACTATTCTGTCTGTAGATATGCTCTGCATACAGTATAATACCTTCATTATGCAGCATGTTACTTGCAGTATTGTACGTCTAAAATCTAACTGAGACGTTCAACTCACCTGATGAAATCCCAGATAGTCCACAATGGTTGAGGAGGCATAGAAGACCATTCCATCACTGCTGACCACCAAGGCAAACCCTGTCAGAGACTGCACAGAGAGAGAGAGAAAGAGAGAGAGAGAGAGAGAGAGACAGAAATAGGTGGTGACTCAGGGCAGCTCATGCAGCAAATAAACTCAAGTGCAAATACATAATTGACAAACAGAAACAACTGCATTTAATCGGTGCCATTTTTGCAAGGCTAACTTTAGATGGCATGATTTCACCCTGCAGAAACACAGCGCAACAGAGTCAAATGGTTTCATTTGCGATCCAACTGTGGTTACAGTCATTACTGTACAATTATTCTTTTAAGCTTGAGACACACCACGGCCAGAATTTGACACTAACCATACTTTTTTATAGCACAATGTTCAATTTCTGTCATTCTTTCCATAATTCTGAGAACAGCAAATAACAGTAAAAATGGAACAAAAGATAGAATAATACAACGCTGGAAAAAAAATGAAAGACAGATGGGAATGGAAATGAGTGGGCCAAGTAAAACAGCCTGATTTGTTATGCAAAATATTGCTTTAGAAAGACTTTTAAAAAATATTTTTGGTGGAATTTAGACTCATGGTATTTTTAAAGCAGTCAACTTGAAGATGACACACATGCCAATTTGCTCCCCTTTTAACTTACATATTTCATAAGTCAGGAACTCTGATAATCAAGTCTGTTTGACTGGTAACATGCTTTGATTTGTAATATCAAACACACTGATGAAAAGCAGAGAAACTCCAGACACAAACACACTCTCCTTCCCCCTTTTCCTCTTTACGCACACCCGTACACACAAGGGGGAATAATGTGTTTGGCCGGCACTGCTTACGGAGACAAGTGTTGATTAAAAAGAAAATTTAAATAAATACATAACTGGCTTCAGTCAAATGAGGAGGGATGGACAGATGGAGGTGGAAACAGGAGTGTGTGAGAGAAAAAGGAAAACACAGGAAGGAGACGTGGAAGAGGTCTTCCAGTGTGTGTGTGTGCGTGCACAGCTGTGATAGCGTGACAAATGCAAGGCTACTTGACTTGCGTGACTGCTGCTGCCAGAGTCTGTCACCTCTATTTTACTGCGAGACTATGCAGGTCTTCCCTGATGTGTGTGTGTGTGAGAGTGTATTTGTGTGGTATACCCCTGTGGCCTCTCGATTCACACTCATACTCACTTTTCCTCTATGTCTCCCTCTTTCACTTTCTCCTAACAGTGATCTGATTGCCTTCGCGAGTGCTCAAGCAGCATCACCGAGCCCGATGCTAATTTCAGCCAAACACCCGGAGACGATACGTCCACCAGCAACAGCACCTCGGGGACAGACTCCACAAGTGAGACGTCCCAGGGGCTCAGCAGGTTATTCTCATGATTTAGTAAAGCACAACAGAGCTTGCCAAAGTTTGATTTATCGGCTGTCTGAACACGATTCTGTTGCTGTAGGTGTGAGCTCTCTGCTTGTTGGCAAATTTCTCTTACTGTTTCATGCTCTCCACCTTTCTTTTTCTTTGTTTCTTGTGCGTAAGAAGGCCATTCTTTGCTGGTGCGCCTTTCTCATGGATGGATTTCAGAAACAGAGGGGATTATTACACGTTCGCCCTATGGGAGTGTGACATCTGTATACTTTTCAAACGCATGAAAAAAACCTGATACCATGAAAAGCAACATCAGCAACTGATTACCTGGAGGAGAAGCAGTCTTCAAAGAGAGAGGGGAACTGTAGAGCCTTTCATTAGAGAAACCTGATCAGACACAGGACTGACAGGCCCTTTCACCCCTCAGTAAAAACTATCCATCACATAGTATGTCAGTCATTGACGTGCGTGTACACTGTTTATTTTCAGCGTGGAGCAGATACAGCTGGACTTCGTGGAGATGCTGCGTGTCCGTGATGAAAAGCGGAGGATGAGGCACGTGGAGACGCTGAGACGACAGAAGGAGGCAGAGGAGGATGCTGCAGAGGCCGGTGGAGAAGGAGGAGGAGCCAGGGTGGAGCTACTGGGGGACTTGGATGAGGACCAGGGTGGTGTGTTGCCCTCTGTGAAAGCCACATCCAAACCACAACCACCCAGCATGACAGCCAGTCCCACCAGCAGCAGCAGGAGCAGCACTAACATCACAAACAGACAAGTAAGATGGAGTGAAGGGAATATTTTGTTAAAACTGATGTCATTTGACTCAAACCTACTGGAGTTATCATATGACAAAATGGCTGAGAGACAACAGCCATGCTAGCAGCTACATGACGCTGTGGCCTACATAGGCACAGAATGCTTTGAGCTAAATGCTAATATCAGCATGCTAACATTCTCACAATAACAATACTAACATGCTGATGTTGAGCGTGTGTAATGTTTGCTATGTTCACCATCTTAGTATAGCATCTTAGCATGCTCACAATGTCAATGCTAATTAGCGCAAAACATTAATTACAGCATTGGATTTGCTGGAAGTATTTAGCAATAAACCAAAGTATTAAACAAACTGAGATTTTGAGCTGATGACACCACTAGATGAAAAGTTATAGGACCACCAAAGTGATCAGGATACATCCCCTGGGGACTGTGAATGTCTGTGCTGTTGTGCTAATCTATGCAGATGCAGATGCTGAGATATTACACATGTTAAGTGATCTGCTGGTGATGCTAAAGCAAAAGTCCGGCAACCACCAAAATCATTACGATTCATCCTCTGGGGACCATGAAAGTCTGTACAAATTGTCTTGGCAATCCATCTTATAGTTGTTGAGATATTTCAGTCTGGACGAAAGAATGAACTGCCTTCACAAATCCTTTGACAAGACAGGCAGACAAACACTTGACAAACCTTCACTCACATCCAGACTATCAATGCTTCACTCAGTCACAACAGTGCTACCAGCAGCGCCATCCTGCAGTGCGGTTAATCACAGTTAATTGTTACCCCACACAGCGGGAGAGTTGTGTTAATCATTTTCTAGACCCTAGAACAACAACTCAACAACTTTTTTACCCTCAGGAAACAATATTACATGTTATGTAAAGATGGAAAGACTCAGTGCACATTACTAACAATATTTCGGTAAATGAAGCCGGACATAGAGAGAGAGTATATGGTGGTAGTTATAGACAACTTTGCTACATTTTCTTTGAGTATACAAGCATCAGAATGTAAGAATCAATCATAGAATTTGAGGAAATTGAGGAAAATACTGTGTGAATCATCTGCTGTCTTTTTACTGGACTCTTCCTGTGAGGTGACCATGCAAATCACCTATGGAACTTTGATAAGGCGTACTTAAGGTCATAATTTGAACTTTATCTTTTATTACACTAGCAGGCGCCTTTAATTCAGTGCATCTGCAAATGAGGGCCATAACTGCACAGTGTTGTGTAATGCAAGGTGTGTCTCAGGTCTGTACAAAAGCTTGTCTGCCGTGTGCTCATGTTGACTGTCTGTCCTGTTTGTTTCTTTGTCAGCACGAAAATGGAGAACCGTCAAGCAAAGACCCTGATCCCAACCCAACGTCCAACCCGGCTCGCAAGTTTGTCAGGTCAATGAAAGCGATTTTTGTCTATTGTTTCCGTAGGGTTGGGAAGGATCAAATACTGTCCAGATCAAACTTTTTTTTTTAAGATAAGATAAAGGTTATTAATTGCACACAGGGAAATTAAAGTGCAGCAGAAGAGAAGAACAGTGTGGTCGAACAAAAGCGAGATTTTCCCCAAGTGAAATTGACTATAAGTTTATTATTTAAATGATCAAAGATACGAAGACAACCATATGTGCTTAAAAACCGGCCTTCGAGAGACATGTTTAGTCAGATCTACAGTAAATATAGCATTTGGAAATGTGACATGTACTGGAATATTACTACAGTATATATAATGCTTAATGTCAGTCACACATAGACAGGCTTCTCATTAATCAGCTGATAGTTGGGGAAAATATCTAAAAAGTTTGGATAACAAGACATGGAAGCAGCCTGGTTTTCTGTTTAGATACATAGATTTTTAACATGGTTTGATGATGTTGCCAGCCAGTCATTCCAAAAAGATCAAAATGTTATTATCTGTTTGAGAAGGCTTTTACATGGTAGACCAACTTTATTATCCCTGGAAGGCTAGCCACAGATTGTAGAGAACAAAATTTCAAAAGGAGCCTGGTGAACAGGGAGCAGGAAAGACTTTAATACTCTGCAGCTTTACTCTGAGTTGGATCACTGGTTGCTTTCTCATGCACATCTTCCACTGACCTTTCAGTTCACTTGTGTTTCTGGTGTTGCAGTTCTGTCTCCATCTCGCTTGACAAAAGCCCCTCCACCAGCAGGTGCACGACTCCCATGAGCCCTCGCTCTCCGATGGCCCCCTTGTCCCCTCAAGAACACTGGCCGTCGCCTTGCCAGAGTCCCTCTCCGAGGGGAGCTCAAAGCCCTGTCCAGAATGGACACACACAGGAGGTATTTTAACACAAACACTGTGTCAGACAACATAATTTAGACACAAAACTATCTGTGCTTCATGTTTTGTTTGTCTCATGGAGTCTGGCTGCAAAGTGCTTGCTAAGTGCTCATGCCGCCGCTCATCAATCCAATAAAGCAACAGCACCCTCTAGTGTTAAAAGAGCAGAAATGACAACCTTTGGCCCAATTAAAAACAAATAATTGCCTTCACAGTTGCACAAAGTAAACAGCCTTGAAGGGATGCTCACTGGAGCTCATCTTCATCTGACTGGGGACAATTTAATCCTCGGATCCTTTGTAGCAGTAAATCTTAAGTTGTTTTACTTTACCTCAGACCAGTGTGAATGACTCTCCCTCCACCAACGGCAACTTTGAACAGACGACCAAACCTGCGTTCATCAGAAAGAGCTCCAGGACTGTATCTTTCAGGGTAAACACATCCAACCCCCTCTCCCAACACACACACACATACACACCCACACAAGGACACACATGCACATGCATACATACACCTCCCTGGTAAATGCCAGCATTAACCTTTGCCTATTTGACTGTTAAAGCAAGATTTAATCTTGCATCAGCTGTCAGACTATCAGGTCAGGGTAATTTGCTTGTGCCACTCAAGCTTCGGGCTTATGCTAATAGCTGGAGCAATATTTACCAGAGTTTTACTGCTGACTGGTTGCTTTGTTAACACCTTAACACAAGAGACCAGGCGACTGTGCCGGTCATTAGCTGCTGATGTTTGGACGACTGCAAGGCCTGCTAATGCACGTATGCTTGGTTTTCCACAGCTGATTAGGAAGAAAGAGGAGGAGAGTGCACCGATGCAGAGGAGGTAAGGAAACATCTTTGTCTTTAATTTGAGTCTCTTTGCATCTGTCTACCTCAGTTTGATTGCTGACTGCGTTATTCTGTTGTAGTGCGAGTGTGAGGATGGCCTCCAAGAAGTTGGAATCCAATACAGTAAGATAATAATTTATTTTCCCCTGATATAATAAGAAACCTGTGATCACGTTTGTTTGTATAGCACGAATAACTAAACGGAATGTCGGTAAACAGTTATAAATATCACAATCACATGCTAAGTCCTTCCAATGTCTCAGTGAGATTTACTGGATCTCTTGGGCTGAAAGGTATTTTTTTAAATATTGGCTAAGTGAAAAGATCACAGATGTTGACTTTGATGATGGATCATAGTACATCATCATA
>JAPZEA010000014.1:14954084-14964750 GCA_029783685.1 Heniochus monoceros | reverse complement strand
CATGTGTATAGATATATTTTCAGTGTTCTTGACGTTTCCTCGTCACTGGTGGTGTGAAAGAGGCTGAAGGGTGGAGACCCAGTGAAAGAGAGGGATATAGAGGACAGAACTTGGCCGCTCCACTTTCACAGGACGTAAAAGTGGGACAATCTGTTCCTTGGATGATCTCCAATTCTACTTTCTGGGGACCGATACACTGAAAATATATCTATACACATGCTCTGTCCTACATAGGAAGAGAGTGAGTGAGTGAGAGAGAGATTGACAAAAAGAGGAAATATGAGTATGAGTTGAACTGACTGTCCGTTAGGTCGATATTACATTGTGCTGGAAGTGTACTTATGAATATTCATTTAAGAAACCCCTGCAGCACACAGGCAACACTGTCACAGCAAACCCTACACATATATAATGTATGGAGTGACAATTAAGATATTTTAACAGAAGATAATTCGTATTATAATTTATTAGTTAAAATACGATGAAATAGGAACGACATTAAAATTCCACAGATCCAACATTATTTTGCAATGTGCAGAATTTGAATTGCTGTAATCTTGACTTCTTAGCCAACACATGCACACTGTTTTGTTTATAAGGAACCCCAAGGACTAAAGCAAACAAACGAGCCCCAAAGTCATTACTGCAACTTTGCTACGCTTAGCAAAAAGCAAGATGTACAGAAAAGGCAAAGACTCCACCAGTGACCTCTCCCTGCAAATGTCTCCATCCATCCATCTTTGCTTCCCAGGTGCTGGAGGAGGGTATCCATCTCTGTCCTCGTTATCCTGATTAATCAGTTCCTGATTCTTCATCTTAATTTCACTCCATTTCCTTGCTGTCTGTGGAGCCACGTAGGCCCAGATCTATCGAAATCCTCTATCTGAGTCTCTGCGTGGCTTCTAATCATCAGAAGCTGCTGGATTGGCATCCCATGGGCAGACTGACTCACTAACTGATGAAATCTTCAGATGTCCTTATCCTTACCAATGTAAGGGTATGCGTGAATGTTGAAATTTTTATGCAAGTTTTGAGTGAGGAGCCCATGAGATCGGGAAAAAAATGCAGTTGTATGACATCATTGAATTGTGTTGTCTTATACCGTTTTTATGGACAGCCAGCTTTTGTGCTAAAAATAAACATTTGCGTAATGACATAATTTGGTGTATGCACATATGTTAAAAGACAGGTCACATTTTAATCCTCAAGCTTGTCTTAAAAAAGTAATCATGCGCCCGTTTCAACATATTTTGGTCACTGTAATCATTCCTCCTGTTCATACTGGCCATTAAGAGATCCCTTCCAAATGTGCTTCCAGTGTAAGTGATTAGAGACAAAATATGCAGTCTTCATTCTGTGTAAAAAACAAATTCTTAAGTATTTTCCAATGCTAGTCTTGACAGTATGAAATTCCCTCTTTGTGGTATGATCGTTTCCCTGCCAGTCAACTGGAAAACACTGTTGGGTGGCACAGAAAGTATACAGATGATGCTTTCATCATCTAGGAATACATTAAGAACATATTAGACAACTTGAAGCCTCCTGAACTACTGGAAAATCCATTGCATCACACATTTACACTCCTCACAGAGTACAGGCTGTCGACAAGGGACCTCAAGAGTTCTCGGTCATCATCTTTCTTTTCTATCTGATACGAAGCGTATCCCAGTCTCTTGATGTCTGCCTGGAGATCCTGGCGTCAGGTGTTCTCTGGCCGGCCTCGTTTCCTCTTCCCTCGAGGGATCCATGTCAAGGCTTGTCTGGTGGTGTTTGACACTGGTTTTCATATGGCGTGACCGATCCATTACGTTCCACCTTCCGATAGAACAACCAGGATGGTTTCCTGGTCGAAAGAAGGGTGGTCAGTCCGAGGCTTCTAGGGACTCCTGGCTTTCATCACACAATGTCATAAGTCTTTGAGTTGAAGAACTTTTCTGTCTCTTGATCTTCCCTTGTTTGTGTTCCTGTAGCAAGTTTTTCTTTTTTAGCAGGGCTGAGGTGCTAACACTGCACCCAGCCCTCCTCCTTTCTCATCCAGGCTTGGGACTTGAGTTGAGATGTGTCCAGCCACATAAATAAAACTGATACAACTGCAACAGCTATGAAAGATATGAGGAAAACTTTTGAGTCATCACCCTTGCACATCACAAGACTGTGGCTGCTTTACAGCATATTGCTTGCTCTATGGTGGCCTGCATTTTCAAAAGACCATTGTAACCTCTCCAAATTAAAATCAGCCATCGCAGCAAAATGAGGCACTGAATCTGGTTTTGTATCATGCTGTGTGCCCATACTTATCATGAGGTGCAGGGTGCCCTGACAATGTCCCTCTGACCTCAGAATACGAGAGAAATATAGAGGACAATAATCAAGTAAGACATTAAGTCATACTGAAGAAAAATGCAAGTGAGTAGTTGAAAAAGAAATTCAGTGTAAGACAGAGAAAAAATAGCTTTCTGCCTTTGAGACGATGCAGAGAGACAGCTCTGTCGAGCGAGTGAAATTCATTCCTCTCTCCGACCACCGTTTTCCAGAGAGAAAGGGAAGTCAGGACGAGTAGGAGAGATGACGGCCAGCACAGGGACAGGAGGGCCAAACGGCTGGCAAAAGGAAACTGACTATTGTTGTGGCAGAGCGTAGGAGCTGAGTGACAGGACGGGGAAGGCAAAGGCGAGACGAGCTGCGCCATCCGTGATGATGGAAGAGAGCGTTTCAGAAAGTGTTGCCATAGTTAGGACATCAAATAGCATTTCCTGTTACACAAAACTCTACACCTCATTTCATCCTGTTTTTCTATGTACGTTACTGTTTGCTTTAGCTTAGTTCGCTCGCTCTCATCCCACGGTTGCTCTCTCAACCCCCCTTTTTTTCCTCTCGATCTGATTACTCTGCTTTATGCAAACCGCAACTCTCTTCGTCTTTCTCTCTTGTGTATTCCCCCTTCGGTTTTACATCCCAATTATTAGGCTCCTGTCTACTCTCAGCCTGTCCTTCCAGTTCTTTATCTTGCCTAGTGCAGGCTCAATGTTGATCAATATTTGATGAGACTTTGTTCATATATCAACCTCCTCTATTCTCTCCTGGTGTACTTGAATGGTAATGCTCAACATGTCATTAACATTATGCTCTTTGTCAGCTTCAGAGGTTTTTGGCCTAAATGTGATACATACATATTAATCTATGTTGAATATGGATTTCAAGGCACTGGTAATTGAACGGATGAGCTTTCTTATAGCTTTAACTTTCCTATAGCTTATAACCGTAGCTATTATTAAGCACTGAGACATTTAAATTTACTGCCAGCAGTAAAAAAAATGTAATGAAAAAAGTTTTCTATATGTTAGCCACCCACACAGTTTCTCCAAAACCTTTTATTCATTTATCAGACAATTTTCCCCATCCTAAGTGGTTAGATACCATACGACCTGGCCCCTGATAAGCATCAGAAAATGGATGGATGGATGTATGGATGGTTGAATGGATGGTTAGATAATTTTTCTCAAGTGGTGACCATATTTTCTTAAACCATTCCTCGGCTTTCTCCTCTGTCTGTCTTCCCTGGTTCACTTGCTCTGACAGACGTTGTGTTTGTGTTGAAGTGGCCCACCCTGTCACTCTCAGAGCATCTTGGGGAATCGTCCACGGTCAGTCCCCTTCCCTCTGTGGCATCCCTCTTTTGCCCAGAAATGCTCAACTAGCAGACTTCCTTGTGGCCAGTGAGACATGCACAGACCAGGCTTGGATTGTTTTGCATACATCCGGTCAATCATTCAAATGCTGCTGACTCTATAATTATGGCATTTATAACATGGTTGTCTTGAAAGCTGCAGATACTGTCATTTGTATTATTCCATTGCATGACCATAATAGTACATAGCTGCAGGACTTGGCTAGGTTTTGTAGTTATGCCGACCAGTTTCTAAGATCGAATTTCTATGTCAATCTCTCTTTATCGCTCATTTTTTTACAAGGTCTGAAAATTGACTGATCCCATTTCCCTAAACCCAGAGACTAGAACTCAACCCAGTTGTTCCCAAGCTGGGGGTCACAAGATAAATCGGGGGGTCACAAGAACAGTAAAAGAAAGAAGAAAAAAACATATTTCTGCAACCCAAAGTTAAAATTATTTTTCAGATCTCCAACCTTTGTTTTTTTGTAAATCGTGAAAAGATTGCAGGGGGTCGAAATTAGACGTTGCTTCATTATAAGAGGTTGCAAGCCAAAAGGGTCGCCTTCACCCCTAACCAAAATCCTGAGCCTGAGTCTGATGCCTACCCTTACTTAATACTAGAACTAACTCTAATGCCAACCAAGCAGCCAGCCTCCAACACTCTGTTGTGTTTTTCCTCATCTTCATGTTACTGCAAGGATATTTGGCCCTCTCAAAGAACTACAAAGTCCTCTTGTTACAGCATTTTGAACATGGATATACTCTTTGACCTCATCTAATGTTTCTGTTGGATCTCTGGCTATTGGCTAGCTTCCTCATCTCTACGTTATTATTTATGTCAATTACAGGCCACTGTAAGCCGTGCCAGACACCTGTCGATGTCCTTGGTCACCGATAGAGGTTGATAAGTCAAAAGTCATAGATCACTTAATGCCCCTTTAACCCCCATTAACACCATGTTTTCAACATATTTTATTAATAACCGATTTACTTTTTATCTGCATGTTCGTAATCTGTGATTGAATGAGTTTAGATCTGTGTCCCAATTTGAGTTGTGTCTTCATAATCTCATGTGATATTTTATTGAGTTCCATCTGTCCATCTGAGTGTTCTGATACCCATCTATTTCAGACTCCCAACTCATATGATATTCAGAGCACCAAACTGCCAATGAGACAGTGGGATATTCCCTGCGTCATTCACCATCATTAAGGCGGCTGTTGGCAATGGTCCAGATCTGCATGATGGCAAAGCCCTTGTAGCCAGACTTCACCAGAGAAAAACCAGGACAGAACATATGGAGGCGCCAGTATGCCAAATCTGAAACACAGTGAAGCAATGAAACAATCTTAAAGCAAAAATCAACCCTGAGACCCCAAGACTGTTTTCAAATAGCTGCCGGTGGCGCAAATTGTATTCGTGGGTCCGTTTTATTGTTTAATAGGACTTTCTCCTCCCTGCAGATAAGTGGCCAAATGCACAAGGCCTGACATCATGCCAGTCAAGATATTTTTGTAATGCTTCAGCTATCTAAATCATCAGCAGCCAGTCAGTTATCATCAACAAAATAATGTTTTGATGTTAGTCCCTCAAGATCAAAGAGCAAGATCCTCTTTGGAGACTTTATGCAGACTTTCACAAAGGAAGAACTACTGGAAAGCAGTTTTTTCCACTCAAAGAGCCCTCAGCTGACCAGGGCTCCATGTAGCCACAACACCTGTTGGTTTTTAAATAAGGGGCATGACTTTTCTGTGCTGGAAAAAAAACCTGCACTTTTGCAGCATACTTCAAATTAAATTGAATTTGGCAAATCCTCAAGCTACATCAACAACTGCACACTGAGCAAATGCCAGTATTCTCAGAGAAACTTCCTAGACGCAGGTTCATGGGGTTATCTGTGTTTTCTAGATAAAACCCAAAAGCCAGGTATCACGCTCCTGTTCATTTAATGTGTCCACACTGGAAATGCTTATGAGTTGTGGAAGAAAAAGACCATGGATGTATGTAGCAGACAGGACTCGCAAGTTCCTCAAAGCAATGAGAAAACCTCTTTTGCGTATTTTCAGTTTACAGAAGTAAACTGAAAATACGCACAAGAAATGACTTACAGACGCTGCATGTGATCGAATTGTTGTCAGCAAACACAGGTGAGGGTGTGTTGGAGAGTAGTAAAAAAAAAAAAATCAATGCAGCATGTGTGAAATATTGACAAGTTCGCCTGGCTATAGGCTTTCTACACAGCAAGAATCAAAGCACAAGCCCCACGTTTTGTGTTGCAAATCCACCACCTTGCTTGTGTAAATAAACCAGATCAACTGAACTTTGCACAACAAGTTCAGTCATGTTTCACATCATGTTGACATTGACAAGGTAGGCAGAGGGACACTGAGTACACCAAGGGGTCAATCATGAGACCTCATTTAAAAAATAATACCTGCATCACAATAAACATCTGATGACTATTATATCTAACAGTGTACACGTATCTGAGGGTGGAATTTTCCTTTAAGGAGCTCACATTTAGCTGTTAGCCCTGGGTTGTGCCTCAGACATAGGTCGGCTCCATCGCCACAGAAGTAGCAATGATCTTGACCTTGTGTGAAACTAAATTGCATATCCAACTCACTCTCTTCTGCAAAGAACCTGTGATGCAAATTCACAGAGTTTATATATAGCATGTCTTTCATCAGCCTGCTATTCCCAGATGCATTCCCAGTGGCTAAATGGAAAATGTGGACCAGCTCTGTGCTCATTCACACATGTGGACTTATTAGCATTGCCGGTGGCTAGTTTTTCTATTATTGCACGTGTCTTTTTACATACCTGAATTACACACATTCTAATTCTGCTATGTTCACTTTATCAATAAAAAAATAAGGCTTAAATGACCAAAGTTTACTCCCTTCTCTGCCTGTTTCCCACAGCATGTTTCTAAGGATGAAGCCAGTCTCATGGGATAGCCATGTTTTGTCTCCATGACAGCTATGTCACTCAGCCCTCTCTGCAGTGACCCCTGCACCGCAAAGGATGCTGGGAAATAACGAGCACTTTTATCCCGGTCAGGATGACAAAGATGGGGAGGATGAGGAGGAGGAAGAGGAGCAAGGAGGAGAAAACAGAAAAGAGGAAGGTGGACGTGACACAGAGAATGGAGGGTTAGAGAGTCTGGAGGAGAAGGAAATGACGGGAGGACGACAATCCTGGGAAGGGAAAGCTGGCGAGGTGGTGAAACCAGCAGCCATTGTGGTCGGCAGACAGAGAGCAGACCGGCCGCTGAGGCCGGGTAACCTGGCCAACCGGGGTATCACGTACATGACCAACCAAGCCCCGCTACATCATCAGCTGGCCAATAAGCAACAACATCATCTCATCGCAGGCAATCAGCAGCCTCATCACCTGGGGCTGAATGCGCTGCAGAAGAGACGAGCTCTCATGGAGCGCAGCATGACCACAGTGGCTCCACTGGAGGACACGTTCCTGACCATGATGGTGTTCCGCATTGGAATTCCTGATATCAAACAAACAGTAGGTGCATGTTCTCATCAAAAACACGATGGCCAAACACAGTGCAAACATATCGTGAAACAAAAACAACTGCACACGAAACAATCCCCGGTTCCTCTTGACCCCTAGTTTGAAACTGATTTGAATATACAGAAGAAGAAATCCCACAATTCAGAAACGTCAAGGCATACAAATAGATATGTAGCACACAGGTCAGTTCCTCATATCTCAAATTTAAAAGAATGAACTGTCAAAATTAAATATTTAAAAGTCTACTTATCTGTAAAAAGCCTTCCCTTGCAAACGGGGCACTGACTTGAGGTCTTTCCAAATGAGGAAGTAGTTCAAGCCAAGTCTCTCTGGTATTACTGTCTCGGAGAGAGATAGCTCTAATCCGACAAACAGAATAAAATAAAATAAAAATGCCTCGGGCGACTTTACAATGTTAAGGCATTAATGCATTTGGCTTATGTAACCTTTACTGATTCTGATCTTTGTAGTACAGACAAAACTAAACTTATAAAGATCATTTTTGTAATGGCAGGCTTTATCATTTGTATGTTATCTGTATTGCAAAATTGTGTTACTCCAATACGTAAGCTCATATATAGATTTGCGGTGATTCCACATCCATCCACAGCAGGTTTCTGGTCCCCACTTTCCCCAAGTGAGGCCCCTCAGTAAGCATATCAGGCCAGCACTTGGTTGCTGTGTTCATCCTCTATTTTCCCACCCCGACCTTCTCTTCTGAACCCAGCCGTTTTGCATCCCTAAACTACAACAGTAATTTTGCTGCAGTGTTGACTCTACATCTGTTTCAATTTAGTCGCTGGGAAGATCCCATGGGTACTTCATGCATACATTTTTTACATTAGCCAAATAGTGTGCACAACTGTACAAGCACATTTCTTATTTCAAAGCATTTTTCATTCCAGTCATCCCACAAGCCCAGGTATAAGTCCCAAAAGGAAGCAGGAAAAAAAAAACAGAGCTTGACTTGTGTTGAACAACCTGCGAGGGCAGACATATTCCGTCAACAACACCATGTAAGCATCTGGCTTGGGTCAGGTATGGTCATAATTAGTTTCCAAAACTGAAGTTAGTATCAATTCACACTTGCAGCAGCCCTCAGCTGCACGGTAGCGGCAGGTGAGAATTGGCCCGCCCACACACGCCATATCCAGGTGAGAATGGGTGCCCCACTGTAACCCCTCCCCCCATCTTCCTTTCTCCATTTTTAACTCCCTGAACATGCCGATTGTTCTACATGTCAGCCAATCTGCCCTCAATATAACAGTAATTGCTAATTATCTAATAGGTTTTTAATGAGTTTGGGGAGAGCTGGGGAAGTGAGTGACGCTGGAAAGGAAGGAATATGTGGAAGGCATCTGTGTTGCTCTCAGGTCTCAGCCACAGGCGTCATATTCAGCTCTGCGCACCACTGACAAACACTCCGCACCCCACAAACCTCACAGCTGAAATGTTATTGAGCTGAATTAAAGAGAGATGACGAGAGGGGGTGAATATTAGGAGCTAGTTAAAGAGAGCGAGGGAGGAAACGAATGCTGTGAAGAGAGAGAGAGAGATGGGGAGTGAATAAGCAAAGAAGAAGATATATGCATTTACATAAACCACAATACTGCACAGTGACGGTCTAAATAACTCTCCTGAGGGGGGACAAGTAGTGCCAGAAAGATCTCGGAAAATCCTTGACTGTGTAAAACAGAACGATGGGGAGAGAAGTGTCACTGTAATATACAGTATACATTACATTAGACTTCTCTCCCAGGGATTAGCCTCTCCATCTCTTGCTCTTACACACACACACACACACGCACGCACGCACGCACCCACACACAGTAGAAACGTATACACTACTCTGCACAATTACACTACCGTAAGAACGCATGCACACAATACAACTCACTTTCAGTATATGCAGGCACATACTCACAAATGCACACACACACACACACTCACACACACACACACACACACACACATCCTCATCATGTGGTTTACCTCCCAGGGACCACCAAGACATTGCTACGGCAACGGGTGCCTGCCTTCACTAATGAACTGGTTGCCATGCCAATGGAGTTGGCTACACTATGAAATAGTGCAACCTAGTAGGAGGGTGGTAGGAGGGGGGGCTGGGGGTGGGGGGGGCAGAGGGGTGGCAGAGGGGACATGGAAGTGTGCTGAGCTGTGCAATTTTACTTACAGTTCTCTGAAATGGAACAATAGCATGGATGCATACATCTCATTCAGACCTCTTAGCCCTGTTGTTAAAGCCCTTCTCCTGGTCAGCTCTGTCCTCCGGCTCCGGACTTTAATAAGAAAAGGACAAAAAAAAAGATGGTCTTCCTGTGGAAATGCAAGAAAATGGAATAATATGAGGAAATGGGCAGTGCACAAATCACTGTGAAATCTAGTTAGGCATACCACATACGTATAATACATCCGAGGTATTCTTTCATCGAGGCCTGTGAGCCTCTGGTGTATCACACACAGACATACAGTAAAGAGGCAAAGGAGCTTTACTTTCCAAGCTAGTTTGTTCATTCTCTTCTGGATTGTCGCGCACATCTGACCTTATGCATGCAGAGATCAAAGAAGAAAATAACAAAAGGGAAATATTTACCCCAGTATAGAAGCTTTACTTCTTTAATAGGGACAAAGAGAAAAAGCAGTGTGAAAATAGACGTGAGTTAGACCCGAATATGCTGATAGCACAGACAATAAGGACAGCAAAAAGTCATCTTATTTCCATGAATGTGGAAGATGATAAATTATTTAAAAGTCATGCATTCACATTCTGCACACATTCTCATGCATTCATCATTCACCAACTGATGTTGAAACCACCATGCTACATTATTAATCCATAATAATAAAATGCCATTGGACGGATATTTAACAAAAGTGATGAAATGCAGCTGAAATTGTGTGCATGCAAAGGTTTACATAGAAATCTGCCATACGACACAACAGTTAGTAGCTGTATTGATATAAACTTTTTCTCAGAGACAGAGGTGTTAGAGGCAGATATGAGCTTATTTCTTGAAATGAGGAAAAAGCATAAGAATACAATGATGAGAGAAAGCATGATCAAAGCATGGCTAATGAAGGCTATAGCTTCTGTGATGAAACACTTCGACATACTCAGACCATTGACTTGAGTAAAAGCAGCAGTACCACAATATGAAAACAATATAAAAAATAAAACCCCTGTATTCAAAGTTTCACTTAAGATAAAGAACTATTACTATAAGTGTGCGTTATTTATGGTATCAAAAGTAAAAATTATCCATCGACTCATTGCAGAATGGCCTCTGTAAGAGTGTTAAATAATCATATATGATTGGTTTAGTATTACTGATGTATGAACATGTCTGCAGCTTTGTAATGTAACGTTAGCTGGTTGATGATGTAGTGTAAGTGGTTTATCTTACTTCATAACAATGTATTATATTGTCAGGAGAGGTTTTC
>JAPZEA010000014.1:14937956-14949319 GCA_029783685.1 Heniochus monoceros | reverse complement strand
GTTTACCTGTGGAATGTTCCAAACAGGTGTTTTTGGGGCATTCCACAACTTTCCCAGTCTTTTGTTGCTCCTGTCCCGACGCAATGCTGGAATCAAAATCAGAATGAGGATACATTTACAAAAATCTTTTTTTTTTTTTTTTGAATCAGGGTTGTTGGACAAATTATTATAAGATTATCACAGTGAATAAATGACCATTGCGAATGCTGCATCAAATGTGGGCGGTCATGATATTTAAAGATGTTTAGAAGCATATCACAGCGCCTTAAATTCTGTCGGCATAACACTACGAGTTAGTTTCAAGTTGTGACTGCTGTTCTTTTCCTTCAATCAATATTCTTTAACTGTGGAAACTGAGGCCTGTTTGGAGCTCTGGTGACTGCCTCATGTTGCTTTCAAAGACCACATATTAAAGCTGCTTTTACGGGTCTATATATACAGACAGAATATGCCACCCACATACAGTACAAAACTAATGCCTTTCTTTTGTCTTGCCAGGTTCTCTTGTCCCTCGGAGCATCTCCAAACTACAGAGACCGCTGTGGCCTGACCCCGCTGTACCACACTGTACTGACAGGGGGCGACACCTCCTGCTGCGAGACCTTGCTGTACTACAGGGCGAAGCTGGGGACAAGGGATGAGAATGGCTGGGACGAGTCCCATCAGGTACCAATGGACAGTTTAATATTTTGGATTTATGATGAACTCACTGAATACAAATCTATCCATGGTTTACTTTCATATTTTCATGTTAAGCATCTCTGGTCTTTGTCTCTGTAAACACAAGCAATGCACCAACATTTCCACGTCTTATTTCTGTGGTTGATGTCATGTACCGTCGCCCTCAGTCTCTCGCAGCGTTTTCTCACACCACTCTCGTCTGTGCCTTCCTCACTCGTCTCTCCATTCTCTCTCCTTCCTCCCCTCCTTCTCTCTCTCCATAGCTCAGGGATGAAGAGGAGTTTGGAATGGAAGAAATACATAAGGTACCCCTCATCCTCCCATCTCATCACCCCCACCAGCCATTCAGAGGCAAAGGCACAGAGAATCGTGATATGATAGAAACGTAGATAAGCTGAGGTTTCTGTTCAAATCTGGGTCATCTCAAGCTGAGTCCAGTTCAGAAAGAGCATTGGATTTCATCTCTTTCTTACTGTAGATACAGTATGGGTGCATTGCCTACATTGTGTCTCTGTGACATTCTGGTGAATTTAAGTTTGTGCTGCGAGCCGGTTGTCATGGTATTTTATTTTGGTTTTGCCTTGCTGTGTGTTTCCTTTCTTTACTTTGTACGTATCTTGTGATATTTTAGTCCCCGCAGAAAAATATGAGGAAACCTCACAGGCTGCTGAAAGCTCATTTCTGTTGTTTTCATGTTATTTGTTTCCTTTCTTTTCCACCATGGTGCAATGTAATTGGCTCTGACCTGTTTTTTTTCTGTAAGAGTAATTATGGATCTAAACATGGATGTAAAATATATTATTTCCCTTTCTTTGTCTCTGCAATATCTTTAATCCTCTCCCCTTTTCTGCCTGCTTCTGTTGTACTGAAACAGCCCTATATGAAATGACCTTCTTCACTTTAAATAGTCTCTTTCTATACTTTGTAATACTGACAATTTGTGGATACTTCTATCACACGCTTGACATTGAAAGGCGTGCCAGAATGGCTTTGCCCAGCACTTGGAGCATCTGCTGTTTTATGGGGCAGACACCTCTTCTCAAAATGCCTCAGGGAACACTGCACTTCACATTTGTGCTCTGTACAACAAGGCAAGTATGGAAACAGATCCCTTACATGAAACAATTATGACCGTGATTATCATGCCGGTTGTTCTAAAGGTGTTGACAGATCGCTTTCCCTCTCTGAATGATCAGGAAAGCTGTGTCCGCGTTCTTCTGTACAGGGGAGCAAATAAGGAGGCAAAGAACAAACATGGTCAGACCCCTTTTCAGGTAAATGCTTTAGCTGTCAATACAATATGCATTTTTATCATGTTTACAAAGTGAAATTGCATTTGTAGAGTAGCTTTTACTAACACAAACTAAAAGAGAGCACAATAAAACAAGAAATACCAATAATTACAATCGCTAGAACAATGACATCTCAATTTGCTGTTTGTGTTTGCAGTTAGCTATAATGTCTGGTCACTTTGAACTCGGGTAAATCATCAAAAACCACAAAGATTCTGACATAGGTAAGCTTTCATGCTTCTCATCTGAGGGGGCTATCAAGTGTTACAATCAATTCCCAACATCTGCTTTCCTTTGTACTTTCCTGAATCTCTCATGTATTTGTCCTTACAGTCTCCCTTACTTTTCCCTAACAATCTGCCTGATTTTTCCCTCCATCCCATCCCTTCACATCAAATCCCATTGTCCTTCCTCACTTCCCTCTTACTCGTCACCTCTGAACCCTCACCCGTGAACCTCACACCCCCATCTTCAGTGCCCTTTCTGGAATCGCCAAAGTATGTTCCCAAGCGAAAAGAGAGCGCCCACACCCTGCCTCTCCCCTCACTTCATTCCCACCCCCTACTGCGCGCTAACAGCGATAACACCATGTCCCAGTCCGACCCTCTGGCTGCGCCCAACAAGGCTGCAACCAATCCCAACCCGGGACAGGTACTGAGGACCATTAGGTGGATGCTCATCTGCTGATCTTTATGATATTAGATAGGCATTGCTGATGTTGTGTTGCTTTCTCAGACTTATCGCAAGTTGCAGGATCAGCTTGCTTTTTCACTCTTGCCTTTATGGGACTTGCTGTGTTTTCTGCAGGCCCAGCGCAGGGCCTCCATAGGCATGAGAAGCTCCAGCAGCCCCAGAACTCGTACTCGCTCCCCATCCAGAGGGAGAGGAGGCCAAAGTGACACAGAGGAGAGGCACCGGCAGCCAAGAGGCAGACAGGGGTAAGGAGATTGTTTAGGGAAGATATACTACTATAACTATTCTGATCAGGTCCTTTATTGCCATCTATTAAAAGGGGCCACACATATCTCCAGTTACCGTCAGCTGTACGTAGGTAAATTACTATTTGTGTCTCAGTTACATACTGTGTACTATTTGTAACTGCAAGAATGTCACATATTTTAAGTGTGATATGGATATTGTTGTCCAGAAGGCCTAAAAAAGGTTTTAAAAATGTCAGACGGTGGAGCAGTAACTGTGGCAGCTGTGGACTTAACAAGAGTGTACAGCCATGCTGGCAGCTCCGTGAGGCTGCACAGTGGTGCTTTGAGCTAAACGCTAACATCAGCATGCTAATGTGCCTACAGTACAATGACAGCGTTAGCATGGTAATGTTTACCGTGCTCACCATCTTAGTTTAGCATGTTAGGATGAAAGTCAAATTGCAGCTGAGGCTGATGGGAATGAAATTAATTTTGAAAGTATTTGGTCATAAAGCAAAGTATTGGACAAATTAAAATGAAATTCATGTTGACATGATGATGGCGTCATATGCACCAAAGTCAGTAGGAGCCATCATCTCAGAATTATGAATGCCTGTAGCATAGTTGTTTCCATCACTCGAGCTATGCCCGCTAGTGTCGCTAAAAATAAACTGAGAAGTCCCTGGTGATACAAAATGTATGGTGCTTATCATGTGGGCCATTTTCAATTCTGAAATCTATCATTTTGATTGTATCCTGAAGTTGCAGCTTGATTGACATCCACCTCCACATGCTTCACATTATTTGCCATTAGTACATAGCTCGTTACACTAATTTCTTGTACACCAAATGACACTGATTTCTACCCTACAGTAATTTCTTGTCTGCTAACTGCCGATATAGTGTGTACTTTTGGGTATTACTGTTGCACAGAAGTGAGGCACGCTGCCCGTGTTATAATTATTAGCGCTTTCTATATTGTACCTGACATACAATATGCACTGAATGCTAGACACTGTTAGTAAATACAAGATTTTAGCAGGCGTTCTTACTGTTGCTATGACTGATCTGTATGACTCAACTACTGACTGTCTCTGATGTAGCCCTGCAAGCTGTGTGTTGTCTCACTTTGTCTCACTTGTTTTTCCATGGAGTGCCACACAGTCTTATCTCTCTCTCTCTTTCTCCCTCTGTAGTGCGACCTCGGCGGGCAGTGGGGGAGGTCAGATGAAGCGTATGTACAGTGCAGTGCCGGGGCGGGTTTATGTGGCCACTCGTGCCCACTCTGCTAGTGGAGACAGAGAGCTCTCGCTTAGCAAAGGCGACAAAGTTAAAGGTGAGCTAGAGGTTACAAATCGTCAAATATGAGAATGTGAGAAAAATCTGCCCTGGAAGATGAAATCATTGATATCAAAAGTCAGGTATTGGGATCATGTTGAGATACTTCAAGTGCAGCTGCTGTACAGCTTGATGCAGAAAAACAGTTACTGCATCTAAACATCAACAGCAAGGAGGAGATGTTTATGGCAAGACGAGTTTGTAAACAAGGGAAATGAGAAGCACCAGCAGACGCATCCAGTCATCGCAAAGCAATACATGCTCCCATCCATTCTCAGTGGATTGTACAAAGTTATTATAAAACAGGCAGCTGAAAGTAAACTGGGAAGGTTTGACAGTGGATTTACTACGCAAATGAAACTCTATCCATCTATCTATGTCTGTCTGTTTGTCCATCTATTTATCTGCCTGTCTTTCTGTCTCAGTGTTAAGTGTAGGAGAGGGGGGATACTGGGAGGGAACCGTCAAAGGTCGCACTGGCTGGTTTCCTTCAGACTGTGTGGAAGAGGTGGCGGCTCTCACCAAAGACAATAGATCAGGTGAGACGACACCAGTGGTTGTATTTTGATTTATATATTTTGTTTTATAGAGTCCCTTTGAGTTTTGTGATAATCTATCGTGAGATGGACTTTATAGGAAGTTATATTTAAACAACATGAGTTAAAAAACATAAAAAGAAATGTGTTATTGATATATTGCTCTCATAATGTTAACAGTGTCAGAAGGTAGGTTAAACAAAATAACAGATTGGAGAAAGGTCATGCTCAAAAATGGGTTATGTACTCCTTCGGGCTGGAATTATCCTTGGAGTCACTGTAACATCCAGCACAAGTCACGCTGATGTTTACCAGCAGGCCCTTTTGCAGCAGACAGTAGCATATGTACAACACAAACATTCACTTTTCTCCTGTTTTCACAGCTGCACTGCTCACGCAGCAAGCAAACCATATGCCACGTAGAAGACACAAAAACAGGGTGTAAATGCATTTGATTCATTTGTTTGTCGCGCTGAAGACACAACACCTCTGCAGAAAGACGGAGAAGGTGTCATGACGAGAAGCTGAAAGTTTAAACTGAGCATGTTTTGCCTGTGTGTGCTTTGCAGAGACGCGCAGTGAGAAAGCCAAGAGGAAGCTTTTCCGTAACGTCACTGTCGGAGCGTACGATGGCACCGATGGCCCCAGGTAGGAAAAGTCGCAGTGACCCTCACAGCCTGTGATCGGTCGATAAGAGAGTTGGGATAGAAACAGCAATTTTTCAGCTTCAGTCCTGCGGTAAAAGGAGCCTCCTGCCTTTAAGAAAAACAGTCAACTACATCATTGAAAGTCTAAATAGCTGGAAAAGTGTAAATGTGAGGGTGAGTGTGTGTCAAAGTGTCCCCAACCTGTCCAACAATGCATGCTGAGACAGGCCCCGGCCCCTTCACAACCCTGAACAGGATACCAGTTTAGAAAATAGATGGACTATTAAAACTAAAATAAGCCTGATTGGCTGCAGCCTCTGATATAGTTCTAGCTGTGGATTGTCACATGAGTGTGGGCAGCGACTGAACCGTCTGCTCTCTGGCTTATCACTGTAAGGTAAGGCTGTGAGGCCAGTCGAGGTGATTGAAACAGTTGACACGCTCTTGTTTTGCAGGAAACAGGAGGTTCTTGTGTGTGTGCATGCTCACCTTTTTTCACCTGTGTCGCTTTCATGTCTCCCTCCGTGCTGCATGTGTCTGTTTTCTGCTGATCCTGAGCAGCACTTGTTCTTTATTGTTTCGCCACGTGAACACGTCAGCGCTGAAAGCACAAAGAGCAACCATGTCATTTTCAGCTCTGCCCCTTTTTGGCTCCGCCAGACAAATGCACTTGTCTCTTTGATACCTCCGTCCACATGCCTCTCTCTCCTCTCCGGTTGCTTGTTTACACTGAACACAATAATGCCATAATGAAAGGTAGAGGGGGGGTTACTTCTCCTCCTCCGTGGCATCTGTCTGAAGCTGCAGCTCAGCCCTGGGCAGCTGCAACTGTGTATTATGAAGCTATACATGTTTGTTTGAGAGTTAGCGTGTATGTGGATCTGGCTGTGTGTGTCTTTGCGTGTACATACATCATCCTGATGAGTCATGAGGAGGCTGAAACACCAAGCGTTGGTTAGGTCCCCGGGCTTGTGAGAACGACTTACCAGTCGCCACCCGGGGGGTTTTACAGCCTCTTACACATTGTAGCTGACATTACCCTTGTGCTGAGCAGCTCTCGCTGTCATTCGAAGAAGACATTCACTTTAATGCATCTGCGCTTGTGTTCTAAATGGAAATCGCAGCCACTGGGGTTATATTACCTGTGCTAAGTTGGTTAAGCATAAATGCAGCACTGTGGTGAAGTGGTGCTCAATTAAGAGCAAGGTGATCCGGAGCTTGTTCCCTCACTGCAGGGAGAATGTCAATTACTATTTCAGAGAGAGATAGAAAGAGCAAGAGTGTTTGTCAGCCTGTATGGTGATGACAACCCTGCTTTAGAGGAGAGGAGGGAGTGTGAGTAAATCCAAGGTGAGAATCAGCTGTTAGTATATCTGTGATACACCAGTCAGTGGATGTGCAAATGCAAGCTCTGTCTCTCACTGTGTCGCCTTACATTTGTACCCATCCCCCGCATCCCCACCCCACCAGTCCAGCTCTCCATCTCCCCTATTTTGCAACCAAACCCTCTTCCTGTCATGTACCAGCACACAGACACACACACACACCAGCCGCTCTCTCCCTGTTGTGATAATCGCTGGTATTCTCTTTCTCTCTCTCTTCCCTTCACATTGTCTTTCTCTCGTCTGAAGTATTGTGGGGTGCAGACCGGCACGCTGTCTCTCTCCCTCTCATTCCCCACCTCCCTCGCTCTCTCTCTCCTCCACTCTCGCGGCTCTCTCCGGCTGAGCTCTCGCTGGAAGACCGGGAGGAGGAGGAGGAGGAGGGAGGCGGGAAGAGGGGAGGAGGAGGTGGTGGAGAGCGCGCGAGAGAGAGGAGGGGGGGACATGGCAATGGGGGGATGCGGAGAGAGAGATTTCTCTCTCTCCCTCTCTTCTTCGTGGCCGTCACTGGGCCCCAGAAACAGGAGCGTGTGGTTCATTTACAGGTAGCGGCTGTTTCCTCATTCATTGGCTGGCTATGGATGTGAGGAGAGGACAATGGAGAGAGGGGAGAGGTAGATGATGCTATTGAGAGGCCGTGCCTTTTCAAAGACAGACTAATAAGCTATGTATTCCGTGCGTGCGTGTGTGTCTCTGAGTGTGCGCGTGTCTTAAATTCGTATTTTTCCTATGCATGTGAATATCTGTGGGACGGAAGTGGCTATTGAATGGAGACTCTGCAGCATGTTTATTTCTGTGTCTTCCTCCCGTGTGTCTCTGAACGCTGTGTGCGTGTGTGTTAGTGCATGAAAGGGAGCACATATTGATGCATTTCAGTCAGACAGTGTGGGTGTATTTCATTCTCTTTGAGTCATGATTTCTTTAAGCAGATATTTTTCATTCACCAGGACTTCCCATTTTTCCCTGTTCCTTTAAAAAGGCTATCGTCACATCCCATTTTTTATGTGCCCCATTGTATCATTAAAAATGTGAGGTATTTTGACTGGATGAAAGTGATCAAGTCAGTAAGTGGCAAGAGTGCGGTTTATCAGCTCCTCTTGAGCTCTAATTTCAAATACCGGTCATTTCTCTGCATGTCTGTGTGTGTGCGTGCATTTGTGTTTATGTGCGTGTGCATGCGACTGTATACTCTGAATAAAATGTATGTGATTTTCACATATGAGAGTATATGTCATAGTGCTTGATTGCTGTGGGAGTATCTCTCCTGTACATATATTCCTGTATATGTATGTTCGTCTGTCTACATCGTCTCCATCCACAGTGTGTGTGTGTCACTAACATCCGTCAAGTGCTTTGCTTGTGATGTGTGGATATTGTCCCCACATAGCCAAGCGATCTGCATGTTCATTCAGCAGATGAATGGTTAAAAAGCTGCCTTTTTTCTCAGTAATTGTGGATAGAAGAGAGGATGACTCAGGAGGGTACATAATAACTCTGGTCTCTAGTAGGCTCCCAGCTTCATTGCAGCCAGTTCAGAGAGAGTGTGTCCTACTAGCCAACAGAGATTATCCAGGGACGTTTGCGCTTTCATTGCCCTAATTGGCCAGGCAGTGGTGGTCAATGTGGTGACAGGCGAGGTGAATAGCTTTAAGTATGTAAAGGAAATCAGGTGTGTTACTGCAAGCCAGCAACTGCAACACAACTTAGAACCACCTGGAGGACCGACGCAGTCCATGTTTCCCCCTTTGTAGAGGTGGATGGATTAGGAGCCCGATGGATCCGTCCACCCACTCCGTGTTACTTTGATCTTCAGAGAGGGAAAGCATGATTGAGGACAGGGTGAGAGAAAAAGGAATGAGGTGTGAGGAGCAGATGGCTTGAAGGCGGCTGTGCGTTGGCGAAACAGTAACATTGATGGAGAACACACAAGGGATGGACCTCAGTAGGGGAAACTAGCGATCGTCTGTTCAGTGCTAAAGTTACGACTTGGTGTCGAAGTCTGGATCTTCAGGCCCGCAGGCCAACGCTCATGACTCTGCTGGACCTCTGTGATTCCACAGCCAAACTTTATTACATGCTCTGCCGGATTAAATTAACTAAACCGTGCTGGGTCTGTACTGTAAGAGACAGTGTGGAACATAATATTATACTGTTGTTTTAGTGGCAGTATACACATGGGTGTTTTAGAAGTACTGGAGGCAGAATGAAGACGGAGTGACGAGGTCCTCTGCCGGACATTAAAAAAATTTAAATCTGCTGTCTAAAGCCTAAAAGTAAATCAAAATGTTGGCATTTTTAAATGATAAGTTGATTTTTTAAATTTTTTTTAAGTGGTTACACAGCCAAGTTACCCTGATGAATGCCTGGATGCAGACCTTATTGCCAGGCAGCAAATGAAATGGTTGTGTTTAGGTCACAGATAGTTAAGGTTGGATTTAACACCACGGTTTTGGGTTTTGGGTTTGCTGACTCAAGCAAAGGGGGCAGAATTTGTATGTAGCCTGAGAGCAAGCACTGCCTTAAATATTTAACTCGAGGCCCAAAAATGTAAGTTTACGTTTGCGGCTTCTCGTGAAGTTCCCGATGTGAACACACACAATTCACCCAAACTTCCCATTTAAAAGGAGAGGGACGAAAAACTATTCCTGATGGAAATGATGTCCTTGAGTATACCCAGAGCATTTTTACTGCATTGTTTTGGCAGTCAAGCTATCGCTGTCAATAAAGCCAATTCTTGGAACAGGCTGGTCGTCCTGTTCACACACAGTTCAGCCCCTCTAGGAAATCGAATACTTTGATTTGTCAAGTGCCAGTTTGAGTTAAGTTAAGGTGCACAAACTAACACAGAAATGAGCTTCCTTGGAAAGAAATATCTGGAATTGCACTTAAATCATACAGCTCTGCTCGAGCCCCAGGCTCTCGAACAGAACCAGGGTGAACTGACATTGTTAGAAAGTCAAGTCCAGAAATGAGTCATGAGATGTGGCTGTGTGTGGCAGCGTGGAGTCCATTTAGCAGTCCTATATTAGAGAAAGGGTTGTAAAGCAGCTAGGCCAAACGTCCCAGACATGGTAATAGAATAATGAAGGAGCTTGCTTGGCCAGCTGTTACACTGCTCCAACAGACTCATAATAAGATTGCATCAACAATGTCTGTGATCACTGCTTTTGCTGTAGTCTCCAAGCAAGAGGAGCTGTTCCTGTTGGGAGATTAGAGGCCCGTCTGACTTCTTCTTGTGCATAATTTGAAGTGTCATTTATGACCAGTAGTGGCGCACTGGAGTTGGTAAAGCAGTATCCTTGCAAAGGCTGCCAGAGGCGGTGAAAGCTAATGCTGCGATTTAGGTGCATTTGGAAGTTTCCATTTTCAGTGAAGTGTGTGTGCACATTTTTCTAATGTGCCGTCCCCCCTGGCCCAGTGCTTGTCAACTCGAGCTGGATTAGTCCATAGTATGGGATGTCATCTCATATACACTTCCTCCCATTGTGACACTCACTGTATCCCTGCCATCAACCGTTTTGTGCACCAGCGCTTTTTGTATGACATTCTCAAGCCAAGCTATCTGTTACTGCAGTATGATTTCATAATGTGATGCAGTATAGCTGTTTTCCACATTCAGAAAATGCTTTTATTTGCATGACAATAAGACTTTTCTGTTGCTATAGAAGTCATTTAGCTCTCTTCCTCTCCAATTCTCTCACTCGTTTGCTCCCCGTATCTCTCCATCCCCCTTTCCCCTTCCCCTCTGCTCCCTCTTTACTCTCTCTAGTGACTACATCATTAAGGAGAAGACAGTGCTCCTACAGAAGAAAGACAATGAGGGCTTTGGCTTTGTGCTTAGGGGAGCCAAAGGTGAGCCTCTTATTTTTCTGTATCTACAGATTTCTCAGTCTCATATACTCTTTTTCCCTCTTTCCAAACTCTCCATCCCCTCCCTCATTTCCAAACCCATGTCCTTGTTATCTGTGTCCACTCATGCTCATCCTTTCTGTCTTGTCCTCTGCAGCTCAGACTCCCATAGAGGAGTTCACTCCGACGCCAGCGTTCCCCGCGTTGCAGTACCTGGAGTCTGTCGATGAGGGGGGCGTGGCCTGGAGGGCGGGCCTGAGAATGGGGGATTTCCTCATCGAGGTATGGACAAGATTCTGGAACAACGCACAAACTAAACCCAGCATGGAACTTAATCTGCACTCCGAGTTTTAATAAGACAATATTCTGATGCCACGTTCTGATGAAACAACAAAAAAAATCACCATTACTGATGCACCTTGCATTTCTGAGTCCATGCTGATGTTGGATGGTGTGTAATTCTTATTTCCAACTAGTAAAATAATCTTTTACAGTTAGGATGATTCACAAACCATACAGGAAGAACGTCACGGCACTAAGGCTGCTTTAACAAGAAGCACAATTTTACCTTTTGACTGAGGGATTCAAATTTTACCAGTGCTTTTCCCACTAACGAATGCACAAGTGCAGGCATGTTCCTCTGAGAGTCACAACTCATTCTGAGAAATGTAGGAAATGAAGAATACCAGAGAAGTGGGTGCACCAAAAAAAACTACAC
>JAPZEA010000014.1:14784962-14798155 GCA_029783685.1 Heniochus monoceros | reverse complement strand
ATAAGGGCAACTCTTACCAGGTGAGGTAATCTAAGGCCTGCTGAGGAGCAGTGGGCCCAGCTGCTTCCGTTTTCTCTGTCACTCCCTCCGCTTTAAGCCTCTTCTTCTCTTCCCTTTTCAGGATCTTCTTCATCTTCCTCTCCAGGACCCGCAGCTCCTCAGGGCTCAAGTCCTCCTCTCCTTCCAGCTTATGTGGCCCCTCTGGGCGACAGGGCGGATCTGAAATCTGTCACACCAAAACAAAACAAAGGCCCGTGGGAGTTATCTACGTTTACAGACCTTCCTTTGTATACGCTTATCATTTTCTGTATTGGTGTGAAATCATTATCCCTAAATAACTCACAGTGACCGACTGAATGATAAGAAAGATGTTGGAACAATCATTTCACTTTGTGTACATTAAGGGCCATATCCTGCCAGTATTTTACAGCTTTCTGAGTCAGTGCAGAGCTGATGCTTCTTCTGCCTCAAATATCTGTTTGATTGCTGCTGACTGAAAAATCAAATGTGACGTTTTGTTGTTCTGCTGCATAAAGACACACGAAAGCTAAATGCACTTTTTGGGTTCAGATCACTTCCTGTTTCGCTGTAGCTCAGAGGGCTTCCTGTAACTACAGCCTTATGAGGTCAGCATCACAGGCATTTATACTGTGTGGTAAAATTTACACTGCTGTGCAACATCCCTTCAGCATTGCATTGGAGGCACCCACAATCATGCACAGCGCCAGGCACAAGGTTGCACTGTTTAAAAATAACCACCTGTTTAGTTTTCATGGGTTTTTTGTCAAATCATACAGAGGAGACAGAAAATAGGTGCATTTCGGTTTCATGACGGAGAAACTTTGCTGTGAGCAAACACATAGAAAAAGAAAAAGAAATATTTCACTTTGCAGCAGGGTGAAATTGAGTATCTGTCTCCCCATTTGTCTGCAGAATAATTGAAGCTTACTCTGCAGCCAAGCAAATTAAAGCTATTTCACTTCTGTAGCCAGTAACTGCAGCACAACTTAAAGACTGCGTTAAACTCTCAGGGGAAGTTAAACAAGGGATTCAGTATGCTCTCTGATTTAATGGACGGGGATGAAAAAAAAAAAAAGGAGGGAGGGAAGATGTTGATCACATGGCCACGAAGTCACTCTTAAAGTATGCTGGCGGTGTATCGCCCACAGAAATATAGAAGTCCTTCACAGTGAGGGATCCATGCGACGAGCATCGTTTTCTGAGCTTTGAGTTGATCAGCGGCTTCGGGCTGGTAAAAACCAAAGCAGAAGAAGAGCGGTTGACGAAAGCAGAAGATGGTAAGTGGAAACATGTGTTTTCACTGAGCAGGCAGTTCCTCAAAGAGGAGCAGACAAAGGCTGGCCAACAGGGACGTGTGGTTGCAGAGGAGATTTTGGAAAGAAAACATTTTGTTATTAAATGCAGTTGGTGCTATCTCTATTTTTAGAGATCTCTAATGATGACTTCCGTTTAAGTTCAAATTTTCAGCTCAACTGTGAGTTCATTTAGGAAGGAAATTCAGCTTATGTCGTAAGAGTGTGCTCCTGTGGAAAATTCATTCAATGAATCACAGGCTGAGCAATAGTAAACAGTTTAACTTGCATTAAAAACGGCTGAAAACGAGTTTAATGACTCAATCAATCCGTTGCACTCTATTTCCACTTGTTTTGACAGAGCAGCTGATTTACAGACACCAGGTGATGAACACTCGTCTGGACTCTCCTGATAGTTCAGTAGCTTTCTGCTCATCTCTTGCTGGGAGGAAATGCTTGACAAATAGCGGAGAGTGATGTTGATGTTGATCAGTGGGTGTTTTCTCTTCTCACTTGCAGTCTAATCAAAGCTCGTTGCCCACTAAGGGGAGCACCACGCCTCCATTTTCTGACAGCTCCACCATCATGGACAACTCCACTTCAGCACTCCCCTCCACTACTGAGCTGGATATAATTGCAGCCAATGACATAACCTCCAGAGCAAACTATGTCTACAGTTTCTTGGCTGGGCTGAGCTTCATCGCAGGCTGCTTCCTGCTCTACAGCTTCATCCAGACCTACAGAGCCCAGAGACGGCTGGCCTGGCTCGACTGCCTGCTCTGGGCCTTTTGTGGCTTCCAGCTGCTGCTCCTGCTGCTCTCCCTGCACGCTGTGGCCTACAGACCTGACTACCTGCACAGCACACGTTTGGGCTGCGCCGCTCTCTCGTTCACCATCAACGCAGCCTCTCTGTGCAGCCTGTTGGTCTTAGTGCTGATGGCTTACGTACTAACTCTGGATCCGCCATCCCACTCCCTGCTGAGGAAGCCTGGGGTCTGTGCGGCTCTGGTGATCCTGACTTCTGTCCTGATTTCTCTGCTGCTAGCTGGGCTTCGTGGACCCCACAGTGGTCTGCAGGAAGAGGATGTTTGTTTCATGGATCTAGTTAGCGCCGGTGTTTCGTACGCAGCTGCTCGAATGTGCCTGGCCTTTTTGATTCCCTACATCCTCCAACTGGGACTTCTGATAAGTGGCTGCGTCCGGCAGTGGAAATCTAAAGGACGATTCCTCTCCGGCTCAGAGGAGGGTCCCGTGTTCCTGACAGTCACCGCGGTTATCTTTTTCTGCCATCTCTTCTACAGCGTGGCGCTGGTGAGAGGAGCACAGCTGGAGAGGGAGGGGCTGAGCTACCATGAGCGAGCCGTCCTGAGCGTGGCCGAGTTCGTGTTCTTCTCAGGGAGCAGTGCCAGCCTGCTGCTCGTGCTGTTCATGCACAGGCCGTGTCGAGAGAGTCTCCACGGAGTGTTTAGGCAGCTGAGGGACTGCTGTCGAAGCCCTTGGCGCACGCAGCCCAACAGAAACATCATAGCCCCCCACATCGAGATCACAGACACGCTGCAGGACATCGAGTCATAGAGGACGAAAACCCTCTCATCTATAACAACACAACTCTCCTGATGCATCGAACAAAAGACTTTGGATGTACGAGACATATTCTCACTCTGACTTTTTAAATGCTTTTGCTTTTGTGTATTTTGCTCCTAAGTGACGACGTAAATGTTTTTACATACATGCATTCTCCTATCTAGTGTCTCCAGTGACTGGAAGTTTGCAAAATTATTTTTCAAATGTCATTTTTTTGTACTTTATCTTACAAAAAATAAACATTTTGCTGTACATATTCAGAATTGTGTAATATGTTGGTACAATCCTTATTGCTACTATAATAACTAAACAACTATGAATATTACAGTTAAAAAGGGGCTTACTGTGGGTAGCATGTGTAATTTTATATATGTTGAACCTGCTTTTAGACAGACCTCTTTTCTTAGGAAACAGACTCTGTTTGTTAACATGATTTGCACAAAAGCTCATTTAGACGAAACGCCTGGAAAAACCTCTGTAATTCCCAGAATGCCACATAGGAAACATGCAGTGAAGGAAAATAAAAGTCAGATTCTATGTTTAGTCCAATGGTGTCAATATTCTTCACGTCATTAGTTTTAAAGCCGTTACAGATCCAACACAAGCCAGACAAGCGACGCTCTGTGAACTTTTCCGACTCCTTTCAAGAAACTGATGGGCACCGATTCTAGGAATAACTGCCCTGCATGGATGACATATTGTATTGGTGCCAACACAGAGTGGCACAAAACCAGGGACCAGTAGGGAAAATTAATACAGGAGCTGAGTTGCATAAGATGCTGGCGTCGTGTGAAAAGTCAGACCTCATTCACACTGTGTAAAATCATAGTGGCAATACTTAGAAGTCAAGGATCTAATACGTCACTCCTTTAAGTGAAGTCACACATTCATTAAATGCGGAATGCGATGCGTTTCACCATTAACACACAGCGTCAAACAGGTGCCTATAAGCCAAAACAAAAAGCCAAAGTGCAGCTAAATAAACTGGTTTTGTATTTTAAGGAGTCTGAAGGCAGAAAAAAATGAAGTGAGACTATCCACCCCTGTCCTCCTTCATCTTGTTTTGTGTAAATATACTGTTATTCTGTCTTTGCTCAGAGTCCCCTGACTCCCATATTTATATATTTTAACATTCTACAATTGTAGTCGTGTTCACACTTCAGTATAAGTGTTGACAAGTCGGCTCTGTGTCCCAATTTGACACAATTCTTAATACAATAAAATAATTCCATATAAACATACATAGTGGATGCTCAGTGCTTACTGTATTATTAATAAACTGATGTGAAGCTATGATGAAAAACATTGCTTTCATGTTTGGCTAAAAAGATATGATTTGTGTGTGTGTGTGTGTGTGTGTGTGTGTGTGCGCGCCTCCATCGTGCGTTTGTGTTTCTTGCTGTAAGTGGTGGGTGGCACCACAACACGTCTGTAGATTTACTGTGACACCTGCTTTCATAGTCAGCACCATTGGGACATGGAGGATTAGAGGGACCGCAATGCAGTGCAAGCAAACTGAAGTTTAAGGTGAGTTTCAGCTATTTTACATGAATGTCCACTTATGTATCACAAACGAATTCATTTCAGTGCTAAATGACTTAGAGTTTTTGTACATTTTATGGCTTGACAGTAGAGAGACGTCAGGACACAAAGTGACAGAGAGAGAAACAACATACAACAAAGATCCCAGTTCAGCTCGAACCAGGGACACTACAGTTTATGGTCTCTGCCTTTAACCCCTAGACTTCCAGGGTGCCCCACTATTACAATATTGCATCCTTGTAATGAACTAGGAGACTCAAAAGAAGGCCACATCATCACTTTATAGCATTCTTTCTTAATCTTAATTTCTATACATCAATTTTAAAACTGCGGGAAATCTGACCTATTTTCAAGACAAACAGCTAGAGCAGAGCAATTAGATAAGTGATAATATCGTTTCGTAACCAATCTTGTATGATGATCCTGGATGGCATGGCATCACATCTAAGGTGTTACATAAATGCAATTGTGAAAAATAAAGTTTACACAATTCCTTTATACCCACAGCAATCAATGTATAATGTGACTCCGTTTATTTTACCAGTTGTTCATATTAACGTTGTCTGTATGTTTTGATCATGATTATTTAGTGTTTGCTGATTTGGACATCAAGGTGACAGCAAACACATATGATGAGCGGGTCGTTTCATTTCAGATATTACAAGATTTTTGTTTCACATGTGTGATTGTGTTGCTGAAACACCAGATTATGTTGAAATCAAGCATTTTTTAAGTAGTCTATTTGAATTCAAGCTCTGTCCAAACCCTGTAAATGACAATTCGTAAAGGCGGGTATAATCACTTACATCTAAACAAGAAGTGACAATCAATTAATATACAGTATTTTCACTGCCATCCATCATAATGTGCACAGAATTTTTGCCCCAAGAGATCTATCAATTCACACTAAATTTAAGTCTTGGGAAGCTGAAAACAAGCTGGAGACTTACTGCACTTCTCCCTTCTGTCTAGATCAAAGAGTGGCCCTCAATTCCACCATACATCCAAGAAGACCACGGTGCAGAAAAAGAAAACAGATGGCACCACAGACTCCACAGGGGCTAAAAACCTGTGGAAGACTAACAACTATGGCAACTTAACACAAGATCAACGTGAAAGTGGAATACGGACATGACCATGTACGTGGACTACAGAGTCATCACGGAGTATAACCTGACTGTTCAGCTGAACGACACACAGATGGCAGTCGTCTCTGGTTTTCTGCAGGAGGCTTCAGAGAGCCATCAGCGTTATGTTATTAGCCTCCTCCTGTCCAGTCTCTACACTATTTTCCTGTTCCCTGTCGGCTTCATTGGGAACATCCTTCTCTTAGTGGTCAACCTGGACCACAGGGGCCGCCTGACAGCCCCGGACCTCTACTTCGTGAACCTGGCCGTGGCTGACCTCGTCCTCGTGGCTGACTCTCTGATCGAGGTGTTCAACCTGAAGCAGGGCTACTATGACGTGGCCGGCCTCTGCACCTTCATGAACCTTTTCCAGCAGGTCAACATGTACAGCAGCGTCTTCTTCCTAACCTGGATGAGCTTCGACCGGTTTGTCGCACTGACTGGCTTCATGGGGCGCAGCATGCCGCGGGCGCGCCTCAGCTGCTGCATCATCTGGGTGTCCTCGTCCTTGTTCACCGTGCTGCCTTTTGCTATAGCTCAAAGGCAGCACGCCGGTGAGCTCACCTTCTGCTTCGCCAACGTGACCCAGATTCAGTGGCTGGAAGTGATGCTGGGTTTCTTGCTGCCTTTCTGCATCTTGGGTCTGTGCTACTGGAGGATAGCACAGGTGCTCCAGCGGAGCCAGGGGGTGCAAGGCGGCCCACAGCAAAGGCCTCGCAGGCAGAAAGCCCTGCGGATGATCTCAGCAGCTGTGTTAGTCTTCTTCCTCTGCTGGCTCCCGGAGAACGTGTTTGTGAGTGTTCACCTTCTGCGAGGCCACACAGACGGCGGCACACTATGGCAGGATTACCCCCTGACAGGTCACGCTGTCAGGCTGGCGGCCTTTTCTAACAGCTGCCTGAACCCGCTCATCTACAGCTTCCTCGGGGAGACCTTTCAGGATAAACTGAGGCTTTTTCTCCAGCAGAGGAGCAGATGGGCCAAGCTGTACAGGTCAGCCTCAGGAAAATCCATCTATGTACCAGCTGCAAGCACATGCATCCCTGCAGGATGTGACCAACCACACCAGTCCACACATTTAAGCTCTGAAATGCCTCCAAAAACTGTTATACTCCCCTCAAATAACCACCAGCTGCAGACAACAGCTCACAAAGATGATAGATAACAAGTCTGTACCATGAGTGTTATTAATGAACAACATAAAAGCAAGGACTCCAACTGTTATGAAGACTTTCATGTTGAATAAGTTTTTACAGCTAATCTTCTTACCTCAGTTTGCTTTGTCTTCTGTGTTTGCTCTGTCATTTGTTTGTTTTTGCGTTTCTTATCCTTCTTCTGTTTTTTTTCATCTGCCGTGGATGTCACAGGAGGAATCTGTACTGGAGCCTCCTGAATGAAATAAACATTCATTATTCATTCTTTATCACCATCTTCAAGTTGTGTCATCTAAAAAACAGGCATAGGTACAAGGGACTGTGCTACTCACCTCCACTTCCATCTTTTTCCTTTTCTTTTGTACTTTACCGTCCATCATTTCTTCCACATGATCCTTGCTAGCAAGTAAAGTCAACTTCTTCCTTTTGGGCGGATTTGTGCCTCGTTTCAAAGGCTTGTCTTTGGCCATAAGTTAATTTACTCCTACAAACAAAAACATGAGCATTTTATTAAAGAACGGATACACAGACATTCTGTATGCTGTATTAAATGGACAATGAGCATTAGAGACTGAGTGCTGTATTTAACATCTCATGACAGTGACAAAGAGAAATATAAGAACATCTTTACAGTACAGTTGAATATGACTTCATTTACACTACAGCTGAATATGAATACTAGAGTAATATATGTATAATTTCATGAAAATCTCTTTATTCCCAACTTTATCCTGATATTGCCGATGGCCTGGTGTACCCATGTGCCTGATTAAATAAAGGAACGTGCTTGATTTCACTGAAAAATGTAATCAGTTTTTCACAGTCCAAAATACAAATGTTACACAGGGCACTATGCTTTCTACAGCCACCATATAAAATACTGTAAACACTAACACATAATCACATAAAATCATAAACATTTTTTTTTATCACACTGTTCTTATATACAAACTTACTTAGCCGAACTGCGAAAACGTGCCGATCGCTGTAAGGCACACAACAAGCATGGGAACACAACCAGGAAGTGATGTCGCGAGGTGGAAGCGTGATTGGACGGATATTCGTTTTGTGATTGGTCCACGGGTGTGGCCCCTTCAAAGACCCTCGAACCATTAAAAGACATTGTATAGAGCAGCGAATTTAATGCGGGATAGTTTGAAAGTACACCAAATACTGTAGCCCTATGTCCTTCTTAAGCCAAAATATGATACGAAGTTAATCTTTGACCTTCTTAACAGCATTTGACGAAGCAATTTCTCCTCGAGGTCCATTTAGTTGCAGAAAATGGAAATTTAATCTTACATTTCCATAACAACTAGGCAACCTCTAGTGTTATGTACGAATAAATATCGTACAATATTGTCGAAATGTTAATGATAATAACAGTAAAACATAATAATAACAATAGTTTCGATTAAATAGCATGATCAATTCTGTGGAAGTGATTTAAGACTTTCCACTACATTTTAGTGGAACGGTCCGATCCAGCGGTCAACGGCGGCACCGGAAGGAATTCAAGGTTGCACAACAAATGTGTTACATGACCTAACCAAGGTGCGTTTGATAATGAAAGCCTCGGTTTCTTTGACCTAATGTTGTGTACTCTAAAATGACCAGTTGTCCGAGATGTCCACAACGGTAGGACGCGTTTTCACCGGTCTGACCCGCGCTGCTCTCAGTCGACGGGTGTTTATTCATAACGGCACTTCGACCGTGAGGTGAGTGTGTATATCTGTGGTAAGCTAACAGAAACCATGTTGAATCTGCAATAGTGGTGTGATACAGTGACATGGTTTCAACTGTAACAGGTGTCACACCCAGTTAACCTAGAAATTTTGTCAGCTAATATTAGATTTAAGGTGGGATGTTACTGTGAATATTTGTATTATGGCTATATATTTTTATAAGCTGTGTTAGCAAGGGTCTGGCTTCCACAGTATTACAGTCCCGACTACCGACCCTATAGATGCAAACAGAGTAACAAAATTTGATATCCAGTCATGTAAAGTTCTGTCTTCTGTCAGAGTTTTTAGTGGAAGTCAGTGTGTCATCAGATGACACATTGTGGAGTTGGTTTACTGTCAGTGACCCAGTTACTTGTGATACATTACATCATGAGTTTTAACTTCTTCCAAGGCTTAAAGTTAGAACTTAGATTATATAAAATAACTGTGGGTACTGCCAGTGTGCCTTATAATTCACTGTCAGTGGAGAAGCTGCGGGGGTTGTCTCCAGATGGCATCATCACTGTGTCTTGTCCACATCCTGGTCAGCTATAGGGGACAGAAATTAAAGTTGAGGTGAACAATAGCATAAAAATAACATGAGGCCAATGACTATTGATGTTTGAGAGTTAAAAAAATGTAATAACAATATATTTTGTTCTTTTCATAAATACAGATATTTTTTTATCCTTCAAATTTGATTATTAAAGAATTGTGATCAAGGCATGACCCAGTGTGACATTTTATGATTGGAAAGTGGAGACATTTTCGAATACATCTCATCCTTGTCTTTGCCTTTTCTGCATTGCAAGTTACTTTCCATTTAGTCAGTCAGTTATAACTGGTGTGTTTTTATTCTTCTTTGTCAGCAGACTGAACAATGTGCAGCCACTACCTCTGAGCTCTCAGAGGTCAGCTAAGTCCACAGATGCCGATAAAGAGGTGAACGATGAGCCCATCAAATTCTCCACCAGTAAAGCCAGTCACAGAACCTGGAAAGTCTAACGCTCCATGGGGATTCAGCATCAGCGGCCCTGGTGGAAGGTCCTCCCCATCAGCCTGTTTGGCATCGGATTCCTTCTGTGGTGTCTACTGAGAGAGGAGACCGAGGTCGATGCAAAGCTGAATCAACAACTGTTGAAGCATTTACCAGGCTTGTTCTCGGAGGAGGAAGAGGAGGACGAGAAAAATGAAAAAAGTTAACAAATGTGGGACTCAGGCTGTATTTATTATGAAATGTCTGTTGTATTGTTGGCTGCGTCACCAACTCATTGCTCTGATATCACTGAAGCCATCCAGTTCATGGAAACTCATTTTTTTTTTTTTTAAGCAAAGAATTATTGTTTAAGATCATTCATTGCCTCAAGTTTTAGTTGAGTTTTTGGACATGTGGATTAAAATGCCTTGATTTGAGTCACTGAACTTGCTTTAGTCTATTGTTGTTGCAATGTACATGTTACTTTCTTACAATATACAAGTACTCATCTAACAGCACATTTTTCCAATCACTCAGCGTGTGTATTTTCTAGAAAGCCCCCACCCCAGTTTCCATGGTCAAGTACTACGCCTACGCATGGGGAACTTGGTTGTATGCTAAGGGATTAGCTTTACCTCCTGAAAATGTTACTCATTTAAGCACTTATAAATCTTGCCATCTATCCAACACACGTAGGAAAAATAAAACAAGCAAAAATGTGAGGTAGCGGAAAGTTTATTTACAGCACAACAAGAAATCCTATGACATGCACACACAGGATTAAAAGGTACAGATTCTAAAATAGATTGCAAACCTGAGAAAGGCAGTGGAATATTTTGTTTTTCAGGATGTACAGATGTGAAGCTCTACTCTACAGTGAACAGGACAGTTGAAGAGAAAGTCAAGAGTGAAATGACAAATTAAGTACAAAAACAAAACATGCCTGAAACTACAGATGACAAATTAGGTGGCACACATGCTGGTAATAGTTCAAGATTTACAAAACAAACCCCAGTCAACCCCAGTCACCCCCCCCCCCCCATAAAAAGACAAAATCTGATCATTTATGCACGTTCTCCTCTAATTCGCCTGGCCAGCTGAATGTCCTTGGGCATGATGGTAACCCTCTTTGCGTGAATAGCGCACAGGTTGGTGTCCTCAAACAGTCCGACCAAGTATGCCTCACTGGCTTCCTACATGGGGAGAAGAAAGTCAACTGTTAAGTACACTAAGCAACACTCCCCCTCCTTTTTTGTACATGTGTGTAAAACAGACAAAAAAACGTGCCATACCTGCAGAGCACCAATAGCTGCACTCTGGAAACGCAGATCCGTCTTGAAATCCTGGGCGATTTCTCTGACAAGACGCTGGAAAGGCAGCTTCCTGATGAGCAGCTCGGTGGACTTCTGGTACCTACGGATCTCACGCAGAGCAACAGTACCAGGCCTGCAAAGACAAATGTACAGTTTTGCAATGTAGCATTTGAATCGTGGTTAAAAGGAACCACGCCAAAAAAATTCAGAGCTGGAACTTAAATCGACATTCCTTGTAAGAAATCGGCATGCTCAACCCTGAAAAAATTGCCAGAAATAATGCCTGACACCAACAGAAAGCCTGATAAGTCGTTAACACGTGTACCTGTATCTGTGGGGCTTTTTCACTCCACCGGTGGATGGCGCGCTTTTCCTGGCGGCTTTGGTGGCCAGCTGCTTCCTCGGCGCCTTGCCTCCGGTGGATTTACGAGCGGTCTGCTTGGTACGAGCCATACTTTACCTGCGGATCTGAAAAAGAAAAACAAACTATAAATGAGACAAACAACGAATTAGATTTCAGAGAATACCACTCTCCGTAATGTCTTTAATGGACCGAATTACAGCCTTAGTGAAGTATACGCTCTAGCAGCTTTGCCACCAACACTCAGCTAGGACTCGCGTCCTCATTACAGAATATAAACTCTTTTCTGACATTTTCACTTTCAATATTTCCACGAACAGATACAAAGCAAAGGTTAAATTAGCCACAGTTGGTCATCTGTCAGTGAGAAGCTTCTCAATATGCGGACATGGTACGCCTGTCGACACACCGATGGCTTTAATTTAATAAACAAGCCTATACAAAGCCCCGCCACCATTAAGCTACAGGGGACACACACGTTTCTTTGCTGTCGTTAGCAAGCAAATTTAAAGCTAGCAGGGACGGCTGCAAAATGGCGCCAGCTAGCCACCACAATGGTTTAGCGGTACAACATTAAGACATCGTTGCCACCTTAGTCAATCTGATATATAGACATGTCAGTGAATTGAACCTTAATTGTACGTTCAATAATAATATCACGGGTTTCTTGGTAATCAAAGTTTGTACAGAGCACCTCAAAAGGAGCTAACTGTTAGCCAACTTGCTATAGCGCGCCATTTTGTTGTCAATTGGATGACGATTAACACTAGTCCAACTGTTTTTTAACGTTTCTAAACGACTTGGAAATCAAAGTACACCATACAATCAATAACTATCAACAACAACTATCAAAAATACAATATTAATCGTAATCGCTGTTACGTTACCCTTCGTGTTTATTTTTCCGGGAAGACTGTGTTTCCTTCTTGCGTGTCGTTTGACTATATTATCCGCGGCTGCTGGGGGGTGGTATTTATAGTTTGAGAGGAGCGGCGCTCGAAGTCCCGCCCCTGAGCTTACAGGATTGGTTCAGAGTCAAGTCCCTGACGGAATGTGATTAGCGGAGGAAAAAAGGAGGATCACTGTGTCTGGATTTGAAATAGATTGGGACAAAACGTGCCTTCCTTTACTTTACTGAACTATCGATGTGTATTTCATTCAGTCATGAAGCTGAAGCTGCTTCATCTTGGTCCGAATAGTTATGGCATTAACCTTTGGTTTTACATCCTTAAAATGTATGAAATGATCTCTTACAGCACCGTGCTCACCGACCAAATCCATTTCTTTTCACTAAATGGAACAAAGCTGTCCCATTGAACAACGGATGTGCTGTGTTACGTGAATTCATCTCTTCACTTTAGCCTTTAACTAGCTCTGACTTTCCTGATACAGGCCTGAAACTTTTGCGCTTTGCTGACACATCTCACTCTTCTTAAAAACAATAAAACACACACACAAAGCTATCAGCCAGTTTCCTTTTGTGGCCTGCAACCCATAACTCAGCATCAAGTCATTTCACTGAACAAGAGTGCACCTAGATTCAGTTGGACCTGCAGTTCGATGCCAAATGATTGTTTTGTAAAACCTCCCAGTGTAAAGATGTTTGCATAAAACAATGTGATGATTTCAGTGTTACAATACAGGTTTCATAAGTTTCCCAAGTTATAAAATGAGATTATAGGACACGAAAAAAAAAATCGTTGTTTGAACATCGAAAACATATGTTACTGGTGTGGTCGATTATTGCTAAGAACAAATACAACCCTATGTTGTTTTAGCCTGCAAGCTGAATGACACTGGAGACAGAAGAATGCCTCTAGCAGCTGGCACAGGTACTCTCCAATAGGTAAATGTTTGGTACGGAGTAAAAACATTGTGGCTAAGATGCAATCAGTGCGTTAAAACAGGCAATGCCAGAACCACAAACAGGATTTCCCCACTTCCAAAACAGAGGGCTGATGGTTGGAAAGAGTAGCGAAAATGGAGGAATGAGCCAAGCCACGGTCATTACGGCGGAATGAGAGAGCACGCATGTTACCACTCGCTTGCCAAGAGACCCCATTGCTATCTTGATATTATTTTAATTAAGCATCCTGTAA